>JASTVC010000140.1:0-15311 GCA_031125765.1 Saccharomycopsis amapae
CCCAAACGCTTTTTACAAACACATTCTTTTTTGTTCGATTTTTCTTAAACACTCACCCCCCCCCACAAGAGTTTTTTTTTTAATCGCCCCCCCCCCCCCCCCCCCCCCCCCCCCCAAAGATATAGCTTCCAAACAAGGAACGAAGGTCCCACCGAACCATGCCCCCCACCAGAAACCTTTGTGATGCTTTTCTTAATGATAAACACCACAACACGAGTTTTCTGGTGCGTTCTTCCTTGATGAACTCAAATCATCTTTGCAAATAAATGGTCACCGCCGCCTACTAAGAAATTTCTTCCAAAGGCAATAGTGATACTTTTGGGGCTATTTGATTAAGATTCGCTAACCATGAAATTATTTCTTGTAATCAGATTAGGACTTTATTTTAAATCTTCGCCTTTTGCTCATGGCCATTTATACGTTGCATTTAGCAGGGCTTGCAGTGCAGAGTCTGTATACCTTTATGTAAATGATGTTCGTGATGAGTTGCAAATACCAAAATCGATATACGGGACCTGTTCCAGCAATGCTGGAAGAAACGCACAATGCTATGCTGAAATATACATGCAAAATAGGCCCAATGGGCAATACACACAGAACAGAAAAGTTGCACTGAATATTCTGAAAGAAAAAAAAAAAAAGGGATATTCCTGAATATGTGTCCGATATTTATAGTGATAATTTTTTTTTTTTTTTTCTGAGGGGTGGGAAACTCTTTGTAAAAGCCCCTGAAACTGAGTGTTCTGGGACACTTTGATACATTATTATTTATCAATTTTAAGGAAATCTGGGATACGTTGGGTATTGTTGGCACCACCACACCTGTGTGGTAGGATGGCTCACTTAGTGATCGACGGATGACTAAGATATTGTTCACTCACCCATTGACGAATGAAGTGATGTGACGCTTGGAGCCCCTAACTGCACAGATGGACATGATACTCTTGGATAAGACAATACCCGTTTAAACGGATATCAAAGGAGCTTCTACTTATCATGGAAGGTAGTTTATTATTTAAGGATGGCATAATCCTGGAGTCTAGTGATCCCATAGTAGGATTAGGAGACAACGAAAAAGAACTAAATAAAAGTTAACATTCCCGACCTCAACATATAGCTAGTACTTGTAATGGAGTCTGATCCTTCTACTGGTACTTCTCCCGAAGTACCACAGTCTGGAGTTGTCTTGGATAATGGGCGGCTCCAACAGGTATTGCCAATGTGAGCTACAATGCGGAAATCTGATGATTCGATCCTCATCATACCTTCTCGTATATTGTGAATTACGACAATGCCAACCAACCACTGGTCGTGAATTGTATTACCGCCATTAGTAAATATTCAATTGACATATACTTGTCAAGCAAAGAAAAGACGGCCCTGCCCCAACCAACCAATTCTCACCAGAAATCTTTGTGATCCTCTCTTAAAGATGAAGATCACAACACAAGCTTTCTAATGTCTCTTTCTTTGATGAACTAATTCACATCATTTCCTTCCCAATGAGCCCAAAGAAACAACAGAGAAGCCTTTGTGTTGGTCATATATGAGATGGTAAATCAGAATTCCTCAAAATTCAACTGAGAAATCAAAACTATAGAAGAAGATGGATGGCATACACAAAGAAAAATATTTCGGCAGATAACTGTAAAAGCCAGAATAAAAGAACAGTGCCATTTGTTGAAATTTTCAGGGAAAAAAGATCAACAAAGTGGCGCGACCATTTGTCAAGTTGTATTATATATTCCGTACCATAGACATTCAGCTTGTTGAGATATTGTTGTTGATATCGCCGTCCACATGATTTTGACAGCAGAACAATGCACGTCAAAATATATGCGAGATCTGCCGCCCTTTGAGATATTGTTTACAACCGTCGATTATAAGTAGGTAACATAAGTGGAATATATTCGGATTTAACATGACAGGCATAAACAAAAGGTGTAAATAATAAGAAGCAATAGATTTGACAAAAAATAGAACAAAAAAACATTTGGTGAAAAAAAACGGCAGGGGGCGTGATCAATAAAGTATAGTATAAAAGGATGATTGGCCAGGACACATTTCATCACAAACGGTACTTGAAGTATGGGTTCTTGTCTCCCATTTCTGCCAAGTCTTTTGAACTATAACCCTTGTATTTTCCTTCGATTATCCCTTCTTCTCTCTTGGCATTAATTCTGGAGTAGGCAAACATCGTGAAAATTGTGACGATCGCCCCCATCCCAATGAATCCCAACACCAAAGAATGGCCCAAGACATAATGAGGAGCATCTTGTGATCTATAAAAGTTTGAGCTGAACGCCCCACCAAAGTTACCAATCCCAATATGCATGGCCATCCCCACGGCACGCTTGTAGTCTCCGGCCAAATTGTTAGCGAGCCAAGTGACCCCGGTTGGGAACGCTTGATAAATACCCACTGAACCAATGTAAACCCCAGCATAAACCGCACCGGGTTTCGAAGTTGGATCGCAAGCCACGGCAATGGCAAATCCTACTGCCATGGTGGTGAAATTCAAAAGCAAGAATGGAGAACGTTTACCAGAACGGTCGGAAATCAACGATTGCACCACACTGAAAATCGCAGCGGTGACATAGACTGGCACCGACATGAGTTGGGCTTTAGTATCAGTGTAACCCAAGTTCTTAATGATGGTTGGCAAAAACAACGAGGTGGCGTAAAGTGGGACACAGATCCCGAAATACACGAGAATGTGGGAATAGATTTGCCAGTCCTTGAGGGCTTGGAAGAAATATTTTTTTTGGGCCTCTTCGACTTCTGGCTCGAAAAATGATGATGAATGGTCCCCGTTGGCCATCTCCAAAGAGTCGGCATTGGAATCATGTTGTAAACGGTAAATGATAAATTGACGCTCTTCTTCGGTTAAAAAGGTAGCGGTGTCTGGAAAATCGTAAAGCACAAAGAACGCGCCACAAGCCACCACCACCGTCAATAACCCTTCAAGAATGAAAATCCATCTCCAGCCTTCAAGGCCCCCGACCCCGTCCATTTTAGAAATCCCAAACGCCAAGAGCCCAGAGAACGCCCCGGCGATACTGGCGGCGGAGAAGAACAACGATTGACGGAAGTTTAGTTCGTGGCGACAGTACCAGTGAGTCAAGTAGTACGCGACCCCAGGGAAAAGTCCGGCCTCAGCGATTCCGAGAGCAAACCGGGCCCAAAACAACCCCATATAGTTTTGCACGAGCCCCATCAAGGTCATGACAATACCCCAGACCACCATGATGAAAGGTAACCAGATAGAAGGCCGTAGTTTTTTGAGCATCATATTGGATGGGACTTCAAAGATGGTATAGGTGATGAAAAAGATGGTGAGACAGATGTTATACTCGTTACCTTTCAAGTGGATATCTTCGGTTAAGCCCTCGATCTTGGCGTTACCGACGTTACCACGGTCCAAGAACGCCAAAAGGTAAAGGGTAGACACCACCGGAATCAATTTCCAGTCCAATTTTCTAAGAAGTTTTTTCTCATCGATGTTAGGGAACATTTCAGAAGGCTTCAAGTGGGATTGGATTCTGGTGGAGTATTTAGTCGACGCATCGCCGCCAGTGGCGGTCTTTTCGAGGAAGTTTTCCTCTTTGATCTTGAGAGAAGATTGAGATTTGGAGTCCATTGGTGAGGAGTGATAGATACTAGAGCAGATGCTATTGGGGATATATGGGCAGAAAAGGGTAGCTTATATAGGAATGTACGAGGGGGAGGGGGGTAACTAACCATCAGTGTCGAAACGTCTCGGAGTTTGCCATCGATGGCCCGAGGCGGAAGAGAAATTATTACGTCAAAGTACCCCGCTTTGACAGGTGGGTGAGGCTGTCTCCGCCCGGTTGCTGAAGGGTATTCGAGGCAACGTTTGCCACGCGTTGCCCACCCTCTTTGTACGGCTGAAGATCGATTGATTGTAGATGGCCATTTTGTGTGCCATTTGTCGTCCTTTGATATCCATGGGTTTCAACTAATGGATAGACCGAGAATATCCCCAATAGATGGTAATACAATAGCGATACTACTACTCCCAATAACAATGATAATACAATAACAATCCCACTACTACTAATAATAACGATAATATAATAATAAAGGTAATATCCCCAAAGAGGGGCTAACCATGAGCCTGGGTAATACAAAAAACAAATTAACAAAACGGCGGCAATTTGACCGACGACTAATATAACTTCTTTTGGCGGTTCTGTGACATCATCCGACCCGAGTAATTGGATGGTCCTAACAATTTTGTTTCAAAATCAAACAACACGACTCATGCCCTAACGCTTAATGAACTATCCATCCCCTAGCTGGAGTTCTGGCCTCTGTGTTTCCTTTAGGTATACAAAAAATATAATCTCTGTACACTAGTCTGTTAATCATTTTGGTCTCTGGAAATACAACAAAAAAAAGAAAAAAGAAGTTCCGATACCGGGAGTCGAACCCGGGTTTGCTCGGTGAAAGCGAACCGTGCTAGCCGTTACACTATATCGGAGCCATGTTTTCTTAGTAAATTGACGGCATATATATTATGGAAATAAAAAAAAGATGGATGGTACCCGGCGCTGAATAATTTATTTATCCATCTATTTATTTGGCTCACTAGATTACAGTATTATTATGTATAATATGATACTTAAATAATTAGATTCCTTCAATCATAAGTCAAAGCCCCTTGATATCCAGAGTCAAGGAGAGTATTGCTGGTAACAGATCATTGATTCGGACAATAACAATACGAGTTCTAGGGCACACCATAGCATGTGAAAACACTAACCATTCATTTTTCAATGACCAGCCAGCCCAAGTACCGTATTAGTGGCCTATACCGATTCTATTAATATAGAATCTATAAATGTAAACAAATAGGGATGTTTTAAATAACAAATACAATAATATCAACATGTTTAGAGCCAGTAATAGCTAATAACATTGATATTGTTGGTTTTGGTACCTTGAGAACAACTTGGGCTCCTGAACCAGTGACCGAATCCGAAGCGGTAGAGATTTTTTTATACTGCTTGAAAAGCTGATTTCCGCTTGGTAGCGCATTCCTACGGTTTTGACTATTGGAATTTGAAATACCTGCAAGCTTTCATTGACAAGTACCCAGAAGTCAACGATGAGATCGTGATTTCCATCAAGGGAGGAATCAACATGCGGACACTCATCCCAGATGGTTCCACAGTGGAGATAAAGACCAGCATTGAGAACTGTTTGAAGTATTTGCAGAAAATCATGTCTCTGATTCTGACAGAGTTGATAAATCGGTGCCCATTGAAGAAATTGAAGAGACAATGAAATATGTCAACCAGTACTTTAAATATGACAAAATCGATGGGGTTTCGCTTAGTGAAGCTGGTGCTGCAACCATTAGAAAAGCGGACAAGGTGGAAAGATTGCTTTTTTTTTTTTTTTTTTTAAAGTGGAGTACTCTTTTTAGAGTTAGATAATTATGTTTCCGAAGCCTGTGCCGAGTTCAGTACCCCCCCCCCCCCCCCCAATTGTTGCTTATTCACCATTGGGATGTGGGGTTTTGACAGGTTCAATCACCTCATCAGCCGATCTTCCTGAAGGCGATATGAGAAGACATTTCGACAGACTTGTCGTTCAAGAAAATATCATTCAAAAAAATATGTTGTTAGATAATTTGAAAGCTATTGCCGGCAAGAATAATTTGAGTTTGCCAAAATCGTCATTAGCGTGGATCAAATTTCCCAACAACCCAAGTTTTTAAAGATCACGGAAAATTCCGACAATTTATCCCAATTACGAGATTTCTCAAGGCTAATAGAATCAGAAATAGCATTGACATGCACAGTATTTGTTTGGCAGTGTTGGAAGCAATCCAAGAGTTGTTGAAGGCAAACAAAGTTGCTGGCACTCGTCACAATTCAGCCTTGCAAGACCATTTATTTGAACAATTTCGCCGAGTCCTGGGAATGACTTCACAGAGCCCCCTGGCTAATGATGTACTCGATTGCTAGATATATATGTTACAAATGCGCTATATAATGGTGAAAAGATGTTTGGTTTGTAAATGATTGTTAAGGGTTTTTTTTTTTTTTTTTTGGGCCACAATAAGAAATGACTCGTACCAACAAAAGACGACAATTTGTAACTCAATAATTGTTCATTGTTTAATATTGTAGGACTTTCAATAGTTGAAAATAATCGCTATTTGAGATATATGCCAAGCTGTTATGGCAAACTGAAGGTGGCATTAATACTACTTCTGTGTTACCATTCTTTAAATGTTCACTTTTGACAAATTGTTCAAGTGTGATGCCTTGTATGGCTATTAAGGCTCGGAATAATTATGTGAAAATGAGAAATTGGAATAACAATTATAACAATGAAAACAGTGATAGTGACAATAATAAAAATTGCCAAAATTATGTGTGCGCGAGGGAGGCATCACTACGGACAGTCTGTTGATCAATAAATGAGTGGTTTTTGAATATATATATATTAGCAACAGCACATACCGCAATCTTATAATCTAAAAGAAGATTGGTCTAGCAGAAGAGGCACTATTTTACTCAAAAATCTCTCAAAAGTAATATGCCAATATATTATATAATTGGAAATACTTCTTCGGCATGATTCTTGCTGCGGCTTGAAGTGAAAATGCCAATAAAATCCACAAATTTGGAACCGATGTGCTGTTCAAAAACACCAGTGCAACAATAATAAACCCACCAATAACTTCCAAATAAAAAAAAAGGAATGACAGGATAACCAGATAATTTGTAATTTTCCTCCAGGCCAGGAACACTAATGGTTAATCAGCTTCACGTAATGTCCTCCACACCGCTGGGTGTGCTCCTGCAACAGCATGCAACGCTCTAACGACACTTGCATATTTGTAATGATTATTAAAGCGAAAATTTATAAGCAAAAACAACCCCATTTATAAATAATCTTCCAGCCCCGGCCGTCATTTTTTCTCAGCTTTACCGTCAATTGAGTTGGATTGAACTTTAGACGTTCTTTTGTGTTCTACTTTTCATCGCTTTTCAAAAAATAACAAAACATTGATTATCCCTTGTTCATCATGGCTAAGATTGCGGTGGGTATTTTTCGTTGACATATAATGTCAGAGATGGTGGGGAGGGGTCTCAATTGTAGTCTTTGATAATTCTATCAATGATTAAAATATACTAACACCCGTCCCAATTAGATTATTGTTTACTCCACCTACGGCCATCTCTATAATCTTGCCAAAGAAGTGAAGGCTGGTGTCGAATCTGCTGGCGGGGTCGCCGACCTTTTCAGGGTTCCAGAGACTTTATCTCAAGAGATTCTCGACAAGATGCACGCCCCAGCAGCCGACGCTGATTTCAAGATCGCTGACCTTGAAACCCTCAAACAGTACGACGCGTTCTTGTTTGGGGTGCCAACTCGTTTTGGTAACATGCCTGCTCAATGGACCAGTTTCTGGGGTGCTGCCGGGTCTCTTTGGGCGAACGGTGCATTGTACCATAAGCCTGCCGGAGTGTTTGTCTCTACCAGTACGCCTGGGGGTGGTCAAGAAGTCACCGTTAGAAACTACATGTCTATCATTGCCCATTTTGGGATGATTTACATACCGGTATGTTAGAACTTTTTTTTTTTTTTCTTTTTAGAAAGCTGAAGGAGGACGTTGGTTCAGAATAACCGGGCTTTCTCTTTATAGAAAGGATTATTTGTTTATTCCTTTTTTCTTAGTGCTTACTTATTCTGTTGTTGTTTTCTTCTTCTTGTTCACTAACTTCTTTAGCTCGGGTACGGTAAGGCTTTCACTCAACTTACCAGTTTTGATGAAATCCACGGTGGTTCTCCTTGGGGTGCTGGTATGTATGCTGGCGCTGATGGTAGTAGACAGGCCTCTGCATTGGAAAACGAAATTGCTGGGATCCAAGGTAGTGAATTTGCCAGTATTTTATCGAAAAAATTCGGGTTTGAATTCTCCAAGGAGAAGTCTACTGATGCTGCTGCTGCTACTGCTCCAGCTGAAACCAAGGAAGCGGAGACAGTTAAGGAAACTAAGGCTGAAAAGGCCAGAAAAGACCAGTCTAGCAAAGAAAAAGGGAAAGGCATTACTGCCAGCTGCTCCAAGTGTGTTATTGTATAAGGTAAAAGATACGAAAATGTCGGGACTCTAGAATATATGCAACTTCTTTATTTCATGTTTTCATTTTTTTTTTTTTTTATTTTTTCCATTCATTCTTAATTAATTTTTAGATACTTGACAGTTGATAGATATTTTATATGCTAGATATTCTATGGAAGGAAGCATCACATATGGATGTCAATACAAAGATTCATTTTACAGAAATCTGTTATTCGTAAAGAGATAAAGTACAAGCTTCACCCAATACTCCTTTTATATTTCTCTTAACCAAAAGATATGAAATCCAAAGTAGCAATAAGAATTTAGCGAAAAATTGGATATTATAATTGATAATAATAATAATTAAAAAAAAAAAATAATAATAATAATAATACTAATAATTAAGCAAGTAAATGTAGTAAAAATAAAGTAGTAATAATGTACAATATATATAAGCAAGAAAGGTGATTCAAGATAACAAAATTTAAAAGACCAAAAAAGGAAGAAAAGAAATAGCCAAAAATAACACCATAAAACAAATATAACCCAATCTACAGCGACTGGTTAAATAAACCATCGTTTTTACCCACCACGCCATCAAGCTTCTCTTTATACATCTTGACCAAATTCTCCAATCTTTTCCGTTCGGTGATTTCGTTGGTCAATTCGACAAAATGCTTGTTGTTAATATCATCAATGATCTTTTTGAACTCTGTTCTCATGATACCCGCACTTGGCGATGCCACTGGCGCCATGCTACCAGGGGCCCCAGGTATGGTCAAACTAGTTTCATCATCAAGATTCTCAACGGAAATCAGAGATAACCCATTGTGCGACATTGGGGTTTCGGCCAGGGGTTTTTGTGGCGACGCGGTACCAAGATTTTCGATTCTTAGCTGGGTCACTTGTTTATTCAATTGATTGATGGCATTGAAACTATCACTGGCCTTACGTTCCAATTCACTATTACTTGCCTCGGTTTGCATCAAGAGTAAATTGGTCTGTTCCAAGTTTTGGATGGCGTTGGTGAGTTTTTTTTCAAGGTTGAGTTTCATCAAGTTTTGCTCGGCCAAGATCTTGTTGAACGATTCACGTTCGGTCTTGAATTGTTTTGTCAAATAATCATTAGCAAACTTAAGATCTTTAATCTTGGTGCGCAAGTCGTTGACTTCTTTGGAATTATTGTTGTTAGTGACTGACGACGAACGCGATCCGAATGGCGATTCGGCACGGTTGATCATTGGGGATTTGATCATTGGCAAATGATAAGATGGCGAGAAATCAACGCTGGTGACGCTAGTTTCTGATGAGTTCGGAGAAATATCGCCTTCGAGACTATCATCTTTCTTGGTGCTTCTAAGATGGACATTTTCACGGAACGTCAGCTCTTGCAATAAATTTTCCTGGTCGTAGTTAAGGATCCGGTTGATACAACCTTTCACCCAGCTGGTTTTACTAAGGATTTCGTCGTTGTGATTATAGTTATAATCACTAATCATCATTGATGTTCTTTTATCCACGGGATCTGGCAATTGAATATCTTTTTGCACCGCTACCGACGCGACAAAACTCACAATTTCGTCGATTGATTTATTGAAGATCGCCGTCTTATTTTCAATCATTTGCATTGATGATGCGTTTTTCTTGCCCAACATTGGGGAGTTCAACATTGGGGATCGGAACAAATATTCACTAAACGTTGGTGATTTCGGAGTGGATACTGGTGATAAGCTGTTGGTGGTGATGTTTTTTTGAAGTTTTAAATTGATGGAGATGTTGTTGATATACCCAATAACCAAACAGGTGAAAAAATGCGAAAAGAGCCTCTTTTCAAGGGCTTCGATCTTGTCATTGACGATATTTAATTTGTCGCAATCAAGTAGGTACTTCGACAACGAAGATCCAATCAATTGTCGCTCGAGTTTGCTATTCAATGTGTTGATACTTTCAAACTCCAACCGCGATTGTCTAGAAGATGGCTTATAATCAGCGTTGGCGATGCCTGTAGGTCCATCTTGCGCTTGGTATTTTTCGAGAATATCCTTCAAAGCCCCTATGGAGTCGTTCACCGAAGTTTGCAACGCCTTGCGCTCTTCCACAAGCGCCAATATTTTCCGCTTCAATTTCTTGATTTCGTCAAGTGACAATATTGTCGAATTATTGATTCTGTCGGTGTTGGTGGACCGATTCTTCTTTAATGATGAACGAAGAAACTCGAGTTCGTCAGTCGATCCCAAATAGAGATTCAAGTTGTATAATGCGTTTTCAATCAATATCTTAAGAATCAAATCATTAGTGTTGGAGTTCTTGGTGGCGTTGAATAACGTCTTGATATCTTCAGAGAGCTTGATATCCTTTAAATTCGGGAACCCCGGTTTTGGATCATTGTTACTAGTATTGTTGTTATTGTTGGGCTGCAGTTGATCGTCTGCATTCTTTTTATTGACATCGTTGTTGATTAAAGTGTTGGATAACTCAGAAAGGTAAAACTTGTAGGAATCATTCAAGTAGTTCAAATCATTCTCCAGCAGGGTTTGGTCGGCCTGGTTGGGATTCCCAATCACCCCGTTGTTCTGAACACGGTCCCGATAGTCAGTTCTCAAGAAGTTGTAAAGGTTGGCAAAGCTTTTGTCATCGTACTGGTTCAACAACGGAGACGACGATCCAAACACTGGATTATGGGTGTTTGGGTTGGGACTTCGAGAAGACTTGAATGGGGAGTCGTGAATCAACGAAAGCCCTGTTAGAAGCACCTGGTTGTTTGATGCTGACGACGACGACGACATTATTGAGGATTATAGAATAACGAGCAGCCGATAAGATAGAGGAAAAGGCAGGATGATTTAACACACTCCTTCCTCCCAACAATAAAATACAAGGGAAGCAAAATAAGGGGATCCGCACTTGGAGGGTGTGTCCTCCTTCTTCACCGCTGTTATGTTTTTTCAATTTTTTTGTGGGTTTAAAATTCTCTACACGGGGTGAGGGGGTGGTGTGCCCCCCTTACTTGCTGCTGCTTACTCTCCGAGATCTCGTCTAACAATTATTGGGTCTATATTAGTATTATTAATTAATCGAGATGAACAAGATCACCGGCTATACAAAGTCTATGAGCAACATTGGGATAACCGCAAACTGTATGGTGTCCAGCACGCCCCAGATGGTTTCCTTGGTAAGGTCACTAATCACCACGAAACCTTCACCAAACAACCATGCCACCAAGCAAGCGGCCCACGACACCAAGAAAATCGGCATCACCGCCATGGCCACCAGTTGCACAGCTTGTCCAACCACTAAGGACCGGGTTAATGACACTACCAATCCCATCTGGACCACGAGCGACACCAAGGCAGCGACGCATTTGATAACGTTGCACGTGAACGACGCGATAAGGAGCATCGACACTAGCACTTCGGTGAGAATAATCGCGCACAACGAGCTCTCAGGGTTGTTCAATAAGTCTAGACAGCTACCATTGGTACAGTAGAGCTGGATTGTGAACATAAGAAGTGGCCAGTTGAATAGCCAGCAAATGTACCGGACATAGTAAATCTTTCTACTTTTGGCAACCATAAGGCGTTGATGTAGTTGTTCTTCATCCATGGTCCTTAAGTTTCGATTGATGAGTCGATTATCTTCGTCGAGATAGATTTTAATATACCCGAGATCCGAGACAATGAAATAATAATTGACCAACGCAATGCCATTCACCAAAAGCGGCAACAATTCATGAAATGCCTGTAGCCCAAGATACGTCAGTAGTGTTCGGTTATTGGTGAGTTTGAGTAGATGGAAAACCGTAGAGCAAAGGAATATTCCCGAAAACCCCCAGCTTTGGTTATTTTGGATCTTCGTTAGCCATTTTCGAAGATTTTTAAATGTTATCTCATCACTATTTCCAATAATCAATGATTGTTTTTGTGCCGTCTCAATATCAGTCGAGATCATTTAGCTGTGTGGTGATTTTATTATGCTATTTTTTCCCTCTTTTTTCCTATTTTTTTTTTTTTTAAAAAAAAGAATAATAATAACAGAAAAACAGCTCAATACCGGTTATCAGGGATACATTAAGGATTATATGTTTATCTCATATACCCTCGCTTAGCCATAGAGCCACCAAATATCCGAGAGGCATCGGTAGCAGTGGTAAGTGCGGTGAAACCTGCAATGTTGACTGCATAATGGTAACTCGTGAACATTACCATGCAAGCGGACAATAACGACCCAATCATCCACAAAACAACCACGGATTACCAATGTCAATACATGGAAAGAGCCCTGGATAAGTAGTGAAGACAGTAGGGGGCCAAATACAATGGTTTATTGATCTTCGATCGATATTCTTTACATTAAGATATTTCCAATAATAGAATTTTCTACTGGGTGGTTTTGACCGGATACTATTATCGTTACATGGTATTAATAACACATGACCGCTTTCTTACACACCTTGGTTAAAAGGCACGATATATACATAGTTAATAATACTAGATCTCAAGCTTTACCTTTATCTTCTAGTCTGTGTAAAATCCATTAACGTGCTACTTTATGCTTTTAAGACGGGGATCGGCGGAGAGTTTGACAGGGGGAAATATATCACGTGATACATTTAAGGGCTATATAATCATATGGCATAGGACTCTTCTCAGGGCGTATAAATGTACATGTGACAGGCGTCTGAATGACATACACGTGCACAAGAACGGCCAATTCCCCTTCCGTGGTTCTTCCTTTTCCAAACCCTAACACCACGCAAAAATCATAGTCTGCGATCGCTTCAGCCCAGAGAAAAATAATCCAAAACGATTTTTCACTTAACAGAGGTTGATTAGAGTAAAGATTGAATTAGTAACCAATTGTTAAAGTATCGTTCAATATGCTTATTCCAAAGGAAGACAGAAAGAAGATCCACCAATATCTCTTCCAAGGTATGTAGAGAATTCGAATGTGTTTAAAAATGATGATGATAGAAGGGGGAACAATTTTGATGATTTGCACAATGAAAGTATTTGAAAGATTTGAATGAGGGGTTTCTATGTGTTGGGATTGAATGAAAGGAATCAAAATATATTGAGAAAGGGCCTATAAGCTTGAATATGGAATCATACTCACTGGGGGATTATTTTATGTTATCAAATTAACATTTATCATTCTTTATATTTATATCAAAGCTCTGAATCATTTGAGTATAATAACTCATCATTAATATCATTGAATAAATTACTATATGTCAATATTGGAATAAAATTTGAAATTGTGATTAGACGAATGCAAATTTTTCTTTAATTTCAAGACAGAGGAAAATGAAATATCTTGCAAATTAACAAACACACAAAGAAAAGAACCACCAAAAGAACTCCAAATTAATAAAATTCAGAACTCTTTTTCACAAACGCCAACCATCATTTTTTTTTTTTGCATCTCCCTATAATATCAAATGATCTTGATTGACATTTCATCTTTCAATCAGGTTACGAAATTATTTTCATCACCATCAAAAATTATTCACAAATACTAACAATCATTTTTCAGAGGGTGTTGTCGTTGCTAAGAAGGACTTTGAAATCGCTCACGATGTCATTGCCACCAAGAACTTGTACGTCATCAAGGCTCTTCAATCCTTGACCTCCAAGGGTTACGTCAAGACTCAATTCTCATGGCAATACTACTACTACACCTTGACTGACGAAGGTGTCGAATACTTGAGAGAATGGTTGCACGTTCCAGAAGGTGTTTTGCCAGCTACCAGATTGAAGGAATCTATCCCAGAAAGACCAAACAGAGGTCCAAGAGGTCCAAGAGGTAGAAGACCAGCTGGTAGAGGTAGAGACTAAATTGTTTTTTAATCAACCTTATGTGCTTAAATAACAATAACAAAGAAAAAAATCTTTTTTAGCTAATTAAATTATGAATTGTAATGATGTATTTTAATTTATCGGTCTCATCTCACAGTTACAACACTTTTTTTGAGATGAGTATTATTTCCTTTGTTTAATTGCTTCGATTTTTTTTTTTTACCAATTTTAAATTTCGTATGTAACTCTTATGAATTTTATATATAATTTATCCAAAAAACCACAACTTGTGTGCCACTGATTGTAGAACTGTATTTGAATTCTGGACGTTAAGTGGAGTTCAGAAGTTTCCCCTATTATCCTTAGAAAAAAGAAAGCCTTTTCAATAGTAGGCGTACTTGACCACCCAAGGACTGGTTCTAAAAGGTTTATTACGCTAACAGATATATTACTTAGGAGTATATTTTTAGAATACGGAAAGAATTTGGTGAAAAGGGTATCAGACAAAAAATAGAAATTACTAAATTGAAGCAGGTGAAGAGTTAAATTAGGATGGAAAAAACCGATAGGTGCCACAAAGGACACAAAACATGAAAGAACAAGAAATCAATATGAAAACAGCACAATAAATATGCAAACCCAGATAAAATATAAAATAAAGCCACCTAATACATGTAATCATAACTTGGGTTTTTGTCGCCTCCCAAAATCTTCTTTCTTTCAGAAAGATCATTGTAATAATCTTTGTACTCTCTTGATCTCTTCTTCTTGTTTTCGCGATAGATCAAGAAAACGTATGCCAATACTAGGAACATGGCTACAATTTCCCAGATGTACCCTACTTCAGTGGCCTTGGTGAGCTGGATGTTGTTATTAAGAAGAATGAACAACCCGTAAAGACCGGACAAATCAGACAAACTGATCATGAGAGATGTAGCCACCGATCTTCTCAAATGACCACATAAGTTGAAAGTGGCCCAGCCAATGAAGTGTGGAAGTGCAGAATAGGCCCCGGAAGCGATAAAGAAATCGGTGGTGTACTTCCAGATGTCTTTCAAACTCAAGCTGTGAGTGTATCGAAGCACCATAAGACCGTACATTGAAAATATCGTGCCAATAATAACGAATGGAGACCGTATAGCAAAGTAATCAGACATGTATCCGGTGACGATAATGTAAATGAACCCACAAATCCATGGGTAAAGTGCCTTTTCCATGGCCCCTTCAACTGAGTAACCAAGAAAATTGAAACTGATACTCTCAATGTAGGTAAAATCATAAGGAATGATCCCCAAGAACATGGCTGCGATCCCCGGAAGCCAAACCATTGGGTCCTTAAGAGTTTCGGCAACTTCCCTCCAAGAGAAGCTAATATTGTATCCAGACTTCCCAAAGTAAATTTCCAACTTCTT
>JASTVC010000141.1:0-14797 GCA_031125765.1 Saccharomycopsis amapae
TTCTTCTTCTTCTTCTTCTTCTTCTTCTTCTTCTTCTTCTTCTTCTTCTTCTTCTTCTTCTTCTTTTTCTTCTTCTTTTGATTCAGTTCTCTTAAGCTGGAAATGGCTTTGCTTTTATAATTCTACTGAAATCGAATCATTGATTGATTCCCTCTCTTCTTTGTTGTTATTTTTTGTTATTCTATTCATTAAATTATATTCTCTTATAAAAAAAAGAATCAAGATACCGTCGTTGTTTTTTCTCGTTTGTCTAATTTTTTTTTCTTTTGATTATTATTATTTCTCTTACTCTTAAATTTTCAATTCTGTGTTGGCTGATTTTTTTTCATCATTCTAAATATCAAATTTTCAGTCTTTGATAGATTACTTTACAGTCTTCTTCATTTTTTTTATTTTTTTTTTTCATCAAATATTTTATACTTACATTTGGATTAAAAGAGTCGTTTTTTTTATATATACATATATTCTTTCATTTTCTTTCATTTCCTTTTCCCATTATGGGTTTTCCTTTTTTTTTTTTATAATATATTCTACTCAATCTGTTTATACCGTATTTAAACTATTGGAGTAATTTTCTTGAACCGTTTCATTTTGCACTGGTATCATTTTCTCCTTGTTCATTGCCAACAATAAACACCTATTATTATACAATGGGAACCCATCCTTTGTCATGTCTAGATATAGCATATCTCGCTATATTTGAAACTTTGTATCTTTTGCAAATTGATTCATCTTTGCAACCAATAAATCCTTATCTATTCCCTCTCCGTAATCGTGACCATCATTGAATACATTGACATCCTTAATGACATCTCTACAAATTAGTCCTCTCTTATTACCACTGAAAAGCAACTCGGTCGGGTTCAATTTACCAAACCCCTCGGGGTTATTGTCCATGATAAGATGATTGTCCACCAAGATTTCTTTCCTGTACTCGCTCAACGATTTCAAAGTCGAGTTTCTCGTGATCCGTTTCCAAAAACTCAACCCGAAAAACTTGTGCAAGAACCCAAGTTCTTTTGTTGATAATTCGTACAAATTCCCCTTCTTGAAGAAATCCCCAATGATCTCCGAACCCAAAGACTTCCTTGCACCAATTACCTTTTCCATCAGATGGATCTTCTTGATTTCTTGTCGCTTGATAAGGAATGGTAGAACGCAAGTTGTGGGGATCAAATTCGGCACTAAAAAGCACACCAACGGGGTGGTCTCCGCAAAGATCATGAAGATCAACCCAAACAACGGCAACTTCATAAAATCCTTCTCAGTCCTTAAAATCAACTGATACTCGCTTCGACTAATATTCGTCAACTGATATTGTCTCTGGGTCCTCTCCTCCTCCTCCTCAACCGCCCCGTTCCTCTTCTTCATTTCAATTTGCCTAATGTAAATCTCGTTCAACAAGTATTTTGTCAAATCTCTCCCATTGTCAATCTTCCCTTTAACAATCTTTGTCCTGTTGCCGTCTTCTCCAGCTACTGAACTCTGCTTATTCGCATAATTTATCAAATCAATGTGAAACTTCTCTCGTAAAAGTTGGTTCTTCAACTTTCTATTATGCCAGATATTCTTCAATCCCAACTTATAAAATAACACGATTTCTTTGGCATAGGTAAACCATTGTTTGGCAAATACAATAGGAGACTCTTTGTTGCCATTATCACCAAGAACTTTCTGGAATATCACCCTCCTTGGTGACAATTTTGTTGGTAATGTTGTGATTGCATTGTACTTTTCCTGGTTATACAATTCTTGATGAGATGCTGGGGTTTGCTTTGGTGATACAGTTGAGTTCAACCTTGCGAGAAGTGGAAGCCTGTTTGTATATGACGCCTTTCTGGCACCACAAATGAACATTATAATATAATTATTGTATCAAATTATTAATTATCAAATCATCATGGTCCTTCCCAAAATTCTCTGAAAAAAAAGAAAAATTCGGTCTTTTTTTGACACTCCCTACACCAGCCGTGTGGAACTTTGTGTGGACATTAATTTATATTTATTATTTCCCAAAAGAATCTTAAAATATAAAAGGTGAAGAGAAAAGAATGATGCTATAAACGCCTTTACTAATTCATAAAACTATACAGGGCTTATCTGCCGGATCTTTTCCATACCAAATAGCCCAATCAGAATATTTGGCATGAAGTTGAGAAGTCTAAATTATGTGCTAATATTCTGAAAGTGATCATAGAAAATTCAAGAGTTGGTTGAACTTACCATTGTTTCTTTCTCCTTTTTGGCTAATATTGCTGACCTAATATCATAATAATGAATGGATACACAAAGCTTTCTGGAAATTGCTGGGGTAATTTCCACAATGTCACCGTACTGGGAAAAATCCTTCTCAACCTAAATACAGCAACGTTAGTTCAAAAACTTCTCACTTCTTGAAAACCGGTCAGGCATTCACTTACTTCTTTTATATCGAAATTATCACAGTAAGGTCTACTTATTCCATAGTTTCTATAATATGTTGATCTTTGCTTTGATTTCTGGCACCTGTTGGTTAGTTTTTTAATAATCAAACAACGGCAAGCACCAATGTTGACCTCAGATTCGATAAAAGAGGACAGTAATTCATTAAGCTTAAGAATTTCATTGCAATATTTATATTTACAACTTCCGGTCCATTTAGCCTTGATATTTTCACCACAGACAACAAAAAGTCCCGTTTTTGCAAAATTGAAAAAATCCTCAGCATCTTTGGCTTTAAAAAAACAAAGATAGAGATTGTTTACAACAATATCTTTCCCTTCTTTCACAATTTCCGGCACGATCCTTTCTATAACCCCCCCTGAAATGAAACCTAAGATTGAATTCACGTTAACATTTTTGGGAAATCCAGTTAGAATCATTTCTCTTCCAGGGCCCACTTGAATAGCCTTTTTCACAAAATTCCCAGGAAACAAGGTTTCAAGAGTTTGAGAAATATTGACAATATTTTTATTATCTTCTAATGGTTTCTTGTCACGGTTAAAAGGATTAATATTTCTAGAATCATTCCTATTTTGCTCTTCAGCTAACATTCTTTGATCGATATTAGAAATCTTCGGAAATACTTTTGAAACATCTATCTTGCCATCGCCAATTCTCAAAGATTTGACTTCTCTACCAGATAGAAACTCATTGGCGATACCATCCTCCAAAGATTTACTTTTAGGCAGGGGTCCCTGAGGTGCGATTTCTGTGCTCCAACCACTAACTAAACTCTTAGTATAAGCCTTGGCCAACTTTCTGATTCCCAACTTCTCTGGTTTTGTCACCTTTATCATGCCGGTTTCTCCTGGTGTGCAAGAATCACTATGAGATGTTTTTCTAGAGCCACTACTCGATGGCCTTGCTTTGGTTCCAACTGTATCTGAAGCCGCGTTCTTGTTATTTTCTTGAGGGCCAAAATTCTGTGGTGCTGATTGCTTTTTTCCCTCCAAGACAGTTATTTGGGTAAACATACTTTGTCGTGGTTTGTACTTATTTTGTAATATAGGTTACTTTATTTTAAAAAAAAAATAGCGAAATGGTTGATACTAGACCTAAGTTTATTTTATGTTATAGGCCGGTTTTTTCTTTAGCAATAAGTCTATCCATATGAAGAAAACCCGCAAACCTGTTTTTTTGTAAATTCTTCCTCCCTTTGTTTTTTGTTTTGTCTTGTCTTTTTTATATAGTTCCTCTGTGTAATTCCACTGTTTGTTTCACCTTAGTTTTTGTTTGATTAAAAAAAACAAAAAAAAAAGTGCTGCTGCTGCTGCTACACAAAAGCAATGTGTGATGGAAAAAGAACACAAAATCGGGAATAAAGAGATAAGGAAAAAGAGAGCCTCATGAATGTACCTTTAAAATTTATCATGAGTCTTCCTTCCAAATCTTAATGGTCTTGTCTGCTTCTCCAGTTATCAATCTACTTCCACTTTTATCAAATGTACTGACAAAAATCCCGCCCTCACTATCAATTGATCCTGGCATTTTGGTAGTCTCCGATTCCTGGAATTTTACACCAGTTTTGTAATCATAGAAGTTCATGGATCCATCGTCTGCTCCACTAAATAACACGCCATCATGGTTGACGCTCAAGGTGTTGATAATGGAATTATGCGGTGGTGTGAAGTCTTCGATATAATTGCCTTCAGGAAAAGCCCATTTTTTGATTTGGTTTGGAGATGCAGTCACAAATGAGTTCTCAAAAGAATTTAATGATAGAGCTCTCACACTCTTTGAATGATTAGTTAGAACCTTCATTGTTTTACCAGCAACGATATCCCACAATCTGACTGTCCCATCTGATGAAGTGCTAATAATCTGAGGATCAACCGCTCTGGCCTTGACGTTCAAGACATTAGAATTGTGCCCAGTCATTACATGAATCGGTACTCTAGTTCTCATATCCCACAACCTAACTGATGAATCCCTACCACCAGTGACGAGAACATCTAGTGTTGGATGAAGATCAATGGAATATACTGCAGATAAATGGCCATAATAGTCTCGTACAATAGCGTTTCTCTCCAAATCCCAGCATTTTATAGTTTTATCCTCGGAGCATGAAAACATATATGGGTGTCTTTCTGATATAGAGATCCCCCTGACTGCCATAATATGTCCCGTTAGTGTCAATTTCAATTTGGCAGAGGCAAGATCCCAGATTTTAATTGTACTATCCACTGATCCTGAAGCAAACCACTCATTGTCTGGCTCGATGCAAAGACTTCTTACCCAACCAGTATGCCCTGCTATTACTCTCATTAACTTCCAAGAAGGATGATATTCTGGCTCATCTCGCTGCTGTGACTTATGGCGCTCAATAATTTTTTCAGACAAGCTTTTGGCGGAAATTCCCAAAGTCTTCTTCTCTGCTTTTATTAGTGAGAGTTCATTAGATATGCTGCTTGTTTCGGAAGTGTTTCCTTGTATTATTTTGTTTAAATTTCTAGAAACAGAGGTTCCTTTGGTGATTGTTGAATTGATCTTGGAAAATTTGTACAACTCCGAGAAACCATTCAATTCGTCTAGAGATTTTTCATCATAGTGTTCAGACTCTTGTGGAAACAAGATCTTTCGCCTTCCTATCAACCTATCAACTAAGTCTTTCATGAGCAATACAATATATGATGATGTATCCTATAATAGACTCATCATTTTTCACCAACAACAGCAAGAAGAAGAAGGAAAAAAAAAGCGGTGATGCCTCTTTGGTCATGTGATATTTTCACGTGACAAAAAATACACAAAGGTAAACAAACAACAGCTTTCCCTAATGGAAACAATCGCCATGATTATAAGATATTGTTATTGTTATACCAGCTGCTTGCTATCCGGTCAATAAATTCATTTGGATTGCGTCCACTAAATAAATCATCACAGAAGCACATAATCAAAGGAATAAAAATGTCGAATTTCGCGGTTCCTAGGTTGTCGCCTAATAAGAGACAATCTTATCGTCCACCATCAAGGCAAAATGGTTCATCCTCAATCAGCGCTGGTGGGTCTCTTAGGCGCCCAGCATCCACTATGTCTCTTAGATCAACATCTAACGGCGTTAGAAGGCCATCCACTCCAGTGTCCTCGCTTAGAAACACCAGCGGTAGCATGATATCTTCCAGAGCTTCCAGTCCAAATTCAAGCAGACCTTCCTCAAGTTTGAGCAGTAGATCCACGAGACCAGTCAGTTCCATGAGTGGATTGAGTCTGCGTTCTACCACTTTTAATGAAAACATTTATAGTGGTACTATCAAGGTTTCCGTGAGACCTAGACCACTTCGTGAACAGGTGAAAACTTCGTGGATGATCGACAGTGATGAAAATACAATCTACGCCCCGGAGCTTGGTGATTTCACTTTTGATAGTGTATTTGGTAACACTGTAAACAACCAGGACGTTTATGATACCTCAGTTGCTGATATTGTTAACAAAACTTTGGGTGGGTTCAATGGTACGGTATTCGCGTACGGTATCACCGGTTCCGGTAAAACCCATTCCATGCAAGGCAGTCCCTCGGATCCAGGTATTATTCCTTTGGCAGTAACCGAGATCTTCAACTTCATCAACGAAAATAGTCATATCAAAAACTATTCTGTTAAAGTCTCGTATTTGGAAATATACAATGAGAAAATATTGGATCTTCTTGAGCCAGAAACAAGCACCCCTCAAGCGTTTTCTTCAGCCTCTAGCTCTTCTACAAGCGATTTGAAGATCAGAGATGATCCAATGACTGGTGTTAAAGTTGTTGGGTTATCTGAGGAACCTGTCAACAGTGTTGATGAATTACTTTCAGTAATAGAAAGGGGTCATATGTCCAGAAAGACAGGGGAAACAGAATTTAATAGCCGTTCATCAAGATCGCATGCCATTGTCTTGATCAGAATTTGTAGCCTTGACATACTAACTAAGGCTGAAACTGTGTCAACATTGAGTCTTTGTGATTTAGCTGGCTCTGAAAGAGCGGCTACCCAAACTGCCCGTCGAAAAGAAGGGGCTTACATAAACAAATCGTTATTGGCCTTAAGTACTGCAATTGCCAAATTGAGTGCTGCTTCAACTTCCAAAACAAATAGCAATGTTGGGCATATCCCATTCAGAGACTCGAAATTGACAAGATTATTGCAACCGTCGTTATCCGGTAATTCTGTGATTTCTATTCTTTGTACCGTACATCTAGGAGAACAGAGTTATTCCGAAACAGTCAGTACATTGAGGTTTGCCGCCAAGGCAAAGAATATCACTTTGAATGCCAGTAAACACGAATTATTAGGCGGAAATAATAGTGAGAAAGATCGAGTAATTGAAAAGTTACAGAACACTATTCAAAAACAGAAAGTCGAGATCGACTTGTTAAAAGCTTCAAACGGGTTGAATAGTTTATCAATTTCCAGTTTGGGCCCACTTTCGGAATCTTCATCTTCTTCTTCTTCTGATACGTTGAAGCTTAGGAATGCTAATGCACAATTGGCCTCTGAAAACCGATTGTTGACGGAAAGAGTCGAGCACTTGTCGAGATTGATGGATGAGAAAAGAACGGAAAACGTAATCCTCAAAACTGATATCATGACCTCTCTAACGTCAGTTGGTACATTATTGAATAACCCAACGGTATTGCGAAACTTGGAGGAATTGTTCAGACAGCAAGCCACAGAAATTGAAGAATACAACAGTTACATCCTGCACCTTGAAAATGAATTGGGCAAATACGAGTACAAGAAATACTTTGGTGAAAGTGAAAACCAACCTGATTCATCACCTGGTGTGGTAGCAGTGGCTGCCAATGATGAAAATATAGAAGGTCCACTTTCCCCAATCTCCGACCTGGACATGAATGGTGGATACAAGACCCATGGACTAGTGTCACCAAGTAAGGTTAGAAATAACATATTGATGAATGGTAATCAAAGGGAACTACAAAGCTTGATCGAAACCCAAAAGGAAGAAATTGATGACTTGAAAGAATCCATCAAGAATAAGGATAAGATCATCAAGGCTTTGCGAACGAGTAGTAGGTTCAAGAATTCCTTGAGTGCCGAATTGCAATAGATAACTCTGCTTGCGAATATCCCCTCTCAAGCCTCTAGCTTATTAATTTTTACTTTATTAGATTTGTACTTTTTAACTAATCAGTATTATAGTTGCTATGATTTTTTATTATTATTATTTTTTATTGTATACTACCCTTTAACGTGTTTCCTTGTTAGTCATTATTGTATTTCTAGTAAGTTCATTCTTTCTTGTTAATCGCCATTGAGCATTACGAACGTTATATGTTATTTAAGCCAGCGTTCAGAACAAATGAGTTAGAATAGAAGAAAGCACAAAATAGGAGCCGAATGACAAACAATAAAAGTGAAAAAAAAGGATAGAATAGAAAAAAAAAAAAAAAAAAAAAAAAAACTAATTACAAATTCTTTAAATGAAAAAATGGTGGGAACATGGATACACTATGAAGAGGAGGGTGAAAAAATTGATATGAAAAAGTAAAAACGGTAAGGAGAGGGGAAGATTACGAACATAATAAAGTCGATAAAACTATGAAAAAAGGATGAACAAAGGAAAATGATATTAAATTTGGTGATGTGAATTGTATGATTACTTAATGAGTTTTCTGGCCCATTTAGCTGTAAATCTAGTATTGTCAGAGAAACTTGGATTTTTCTGCACATGCTTAACAAATTCCAAAATCCAATCTTGGGCTAAAAGAGGTTTGATGTCATCCCCGTACATTTGGGCCAAATCACCAATCAAACCAACGGTAGAACCACAAACTGAATCGGTACCGGCGAAATTCACATCGGCTGGGATCGATGCCAAGAATTGGAAAATTGTTTGGACATGTGGATAGATAGCTTGTGGATTGTTATGGAAACCAGCAATGATACCAACGTAGGCATCCAATACTGATTCCTTGACATTGAAAATATAGTCAAAAGATTCGATGGACCCATCTTCTGGCTGCAAGTTTTGAGCAGCAGCCAAGATCTTCATAACAACTTCCAAATATGGGGCAAACAAGTCACCAATTGATGAAGCAATGTCACCAAAACATGAAATAATGATTGGTCTCAAATCTTTAGGAATGTCTGGGTTTGACAAGTTGTTACCCAAAATATTCATAATATCATTACAGTAAGGAGCGAGGTCAGCTTGTAATGATCTAGCAATATCGGCAACCAAACCAACAGCGGTTTTACAAGTTGTTGATTCTGTATTGATCAAAGCCTTTGACAAAAATGGTAAAAACACTGGCATGTACTTGTTGAAGTCAGAGTCAATAGAAGAAGCAATGGCACTGATAGCAATGAAAATGTCTTCTTCGATCACCGATTTAGAACCATGTTGTTCTTGTTGAGATGTCAATAACTTCAAAAAGATCTCCATTAAGTTATCACTGACGGCAGAAACTTCCTTCTTGGCTCTTCTGATGACATTGGTCAACAAACTCAAAATGTTACTTTGTAATTCTTCCAAATTAACTTTGTCGTCATTATTTTGAACTTGGCCTGCCATTGTTATTGTGTATTCCAAACGGCTCAAAACTTCTGTGGCAATATTGTTGACAAATGGCATACAGTCTCTTGGAGCAAACAAAACCAAGATGGATAAGGCTTCGTAAGCGGAAGTTCTAGAACTGGCTTCGTTTTCACCTCTGCTAGATAATTCAATCAATAATGGCACAAGAACTTCGTAATATTTGGATAATGCGCATGTTTCTAATTCTTCAGAATCTGATGATATTTGTTCTATAAGGTTGATCAAAGTCCAACAACAGTTTGTGGAAACCTTTGGGTGATCTTTCAAACCATCCACAATTGCGGTTATAACTTGATCCAAATATTGCTCTGACGCCACTGCATCAATAACCAAATCAGCAATTCTACCCAAACACCAAGCTACAGTTTCCTTGACTTGCAAATTATCGTCTTTCATCAACGCTAAGATTGGAGTCAACGCTTCACCAATAAGGCTCTTCAATTTGTCGTTATCAGGACCATCCAAAATGGAGCCAAAGGCCATAATAGCAGCTTCTCTATCTCTCCAGTTGGCAGAGCCAATGTTAGATTCCACAAAGTTCAAGGTTGGTTGAACAACGTAATTTCCGACATTTTGGGCAAATAATTGTAAACAAGCACCAGCAGCCATAGCAACACTCCAACTGTCATCTTCGGCATCTTCGTTCTGTTTGGTTAACAAAGTCAACAAAGTTGGTAATACATCCTGAATAGCACCAACAGCAAAATTGTAAATAACTAAATCTTGAGCTTCTGCTGCTAATAGCTGATCACCATATTCCTGTTTTCTCAAACTTCTGTCAATTTCCTCTTCACAAACAGTCGACCAAAATTCGATAGCCATACACGATACTTTTTCATCTGGACTTTGCATACCGCTCACTGTCAAAGAATAAAGCGCCTTTTCCATATATAAACTCATGTGGTTGTAATAAAGACTCATAATTTTTGCCAAAGCACCATAAGCAGAGGCCTTCAAGTCACTATCATCAGATTGAGTAGCTTCACAGACAACTTGCATAATATAATTTCTTTCACCTTCTCTTTGAAAGTTTTGTCTAATGAACTCCAATGAGTTGACAAGGGCATTGATAGCCGTTAATCTCACATCTATAGAAGGTTCAGAAGTTTGTGCACCTTGAACAATTGCCAAGAGAATACCGTTTGCTTGACTCACAATCCCTGGATTACTAGGATCGGCGTTCTCGCAAATATAACCAATGGTTAAAAGAGCGGCTTTCTTCACGGCCACTGGCTTGTCACTCTTGGTATTTTCCACAATTACAGTTATTAAATTAGACCATTCGGATCTTGGGAGATCAATGTCGGCAATGGCGGCCACCAATTGAGCGATAGATCTTCCGACTCTTTCATCAGAACTCAAAAGTGTCTTGAGTGATGAGTCTCTAATTTGCTGTTTGACGTCTTCTTCTAAACCAATCCAGCGTTCGGCTTGTTCCTTCTTTCTCTTTGGATTTTTTGATGTCAATTGATTCTTGAGGGCAATGGCAGCCAACATACGAACTTCGACCTTTACGCTTTCATCTGCCAAAGTTTGGGTTAAAAGGCCAATGAACATAACAAAGTTCTCGACGGCAGCCGTTTCCAATTGAGCAGTGGCCTCTTCTCTTGTGTTTGCATCGAGCCCTAAAAGAGCATTTTCAAGAACTTGAGCGATATCCATGATTGCTTTTGATTTCTAAACTCAAAAGATATAAATATTCAATAATTGGCGATTGATGAACAGTCAAATATCTTCAAGACAAAAAAAAATCCAAAGTTTTCTTTCTTTTAGTTTCCTTTCTTTAGGTCAATAGAACACTGGGAACACAAATAACAGAGAAGTTGGATTGAGAGTCTAATTGATCCTAAGTTCTATCACTGGGACTTTTTTTTTCCTCCCGAATTTATCCCTTTTGTTTACTGATTATTGAACAGAAAGTCAAAATACACCAAGGATGAATCGAATATGGGAAAAAATTATTTTAACAAATCAGAAAAAAAAATCGATCTGGTGTCAAGGTGTTTAATGAGAGGGTTTTATACCCCTCGCTCCTGTAGCATCTATAATCATTTCTTCATCTTTGATTTATTATTAGTTGTATTTATTTCTGGATTTCTCCTTTTTTTTATATATATCATTGTATTTGCTCCAATACTATAGCAGAAATAAACTCAAATTTCTAAAGGATAGTATAGAATTGTTTTCAAAAAAAAAAAGATGATCCAGAATCGCCAAAACTACAAGCTGTTTATTATTATCTAATTACTATTCTTGGAGAGTGCATATTCAAAGCACCATTCCGAAGCATTCATAAAAGAGGTATTATCGTTTATTTTAGTATTTTTGATCTCTGGTTTCTGATTAGACTTCACGTAATGCAATCATTTGTGAATATAAATCAGCTTGTGATGAAGCATAATGAACACAATAGCTCAAAAAAAAAGAAGAGAGCAAAAAAAAAAGAAGAGAGCAAAAAAAAAAAAGTCAAGTCACCAAGCACAAGTTTTAATTATAGTAACAATAATAATACATTACAGCATTTACTCAGAAGAATCGGTTTTTGCTGGATAAAAAAATCAGCGTAAATATTTATGAGTAGTAACGTTCATTTGTTAGCTATACCTTCCTTCACAGCCAGAAAATAGCTAGTAATAAAATCAATGAAAAGAAAAACCTAAATGAAAATTATGCCACCTACTAAAATGCAAATAGATAAATAGATATTCTGTGAATAAGATTGTTAATAAGGTCGTGCAAATTGTTCAGAAGTTGCGAATGCGCGATCGCCTTCATCATAGAAATGAAAAAAAAACAGTAATAAAAATAATTTGTAGCTTTTTCTATTACTATATGTTCATAAAGTGCATAAAAAGCAAGAATAGACTGAAAAAAAGCCAAAAGGTATAATTAAATATACCATTGCAACTTTTTTTTTTTCAATCAAATTTCGATTTATTAATATATAAATAAATATTTATATAAAATCTTATAAGCTATTGCTTATTATTTATGTTAGGTAAAACCATATCTATGGTGAAAAACCCTTAATTTTGTTCTAGTTTAATGATAATTTTTAAAAGAAAAGGATGATAATTGTAATAATAATAATTTTTTTTTTTTTTTGATCGACTAATTAATTAACAGTGGTTATAATATAGAGCAAGTTTGATCTTGACATATTCCAATTTATACTGTTATGATATCTGAGTCTTGATAGTTTGCGTTGATAGCATAAATATCTGTCGATCTTTTTAATTGGTGATTCTGGTTGGATTGATGCAATAAGATTTTTCCAATTTAATTCTAATGGCAATTTTACTGATTCCCATAACATCTTTGAGAAAGGACATTTAATGAGGAAATGTGTCATTTTTATTTTGGCTTGTTTTTCTAATTGTATATTAACGAGTCGCAGAGGTTCTAATAACATGCAAGCCGGGCTCTTTAGGCCAGTCTTTCTAAGGTAAAATAAAATACTATAACTTTCTCGAAAATCACACTCCTTGTTTTAAGGATTAATCACATCACCGGTAAAAAACTCAATAATCAAGATTATCAAGGGAAAAAGGTGCAATGTGGAGATATGACATGAATTTTGCTGGTGAATTAGCTACCACTAGAAAATTCAGGGGATGAGAATTTGGTCTGTGTAAATGTGAGTTGGTACCATATTTCAAATACTAGGTATTCTCAAAATAGTACAGATTAAGTTTTCGGGGAGAATAATAAGAAAATAATAAGAAAGTAATAAAGGAATAGTAAGAAAAATTATAATAAGAGAATAATAAAGGAATAATAAAAGTATAGTAAGATTATAATAATATCCCAGTAAACCAAAAAACCGAATAAACCAGATAAACCGTAGACCGGGTAACACTTTTTATGAAAACTTCATTATTGCTCTATTACGTTATGAGGGCATTCCGAAGTGGTTTCGTGGTCTAGTTGGTTATGGCATCTGCTTAACACGCAGAACGTCCCCAGTTCGATCCTGGGCGAAATCATTTTTTGTTGTTTTTTCACCTCTTTAAGAGGTGATAGATACATTTTGCCTGTGCAAGTACAAATTTTGTTATATCCTTTTTTATTATTACTATTTTTACTACTGCGCATGAAAATGTTTCACATTAAGATAATTTTTATAAAGGAAAATAACTAGTTATCAAAAGGAACTAGGGTCATTTTCATGTTTTCATTTGCCCGAAATTGATGTTCCATATCATGACATATGGATTCAATTTGCAAAAACACTTCATTCAATCGTTGTTTAGGTATTCTAAACCACTCACGATGGGTCACTGTTTCTCTCGCTATCGTGTCTCTACCATTCAGGACATTCCCTTTAAATGATTTTTTCAAGGAGCAATTCTCACATTCCATTCCAAATCTTCCAAATTTTTTTCTCAATTGAGTATGTATTTCTTTCTCGATCCCCAATAAATTGTTTTGACAATGGAAACTATTATCACGCTCGTTAAAGTACTTGAAATTGGCTTTATTAACCAAAGACCATAACGGGGAATGAGAAGCTTGCTTAACAATATCAGGAGTTATTAGAGCTATATTTCTGCCACATTGTCTCTGCCATTGTTTGATACGTTTTGCCACTGGTTGAATAGTTCGGCCAATTTTCGCTAATATGAAATTTTTTGAATCAAACGAAGTTTCTTGACCCAGGTCCCTCATTTCAAAAACTTGTCACATTTTGGATTACCAACCAACAAATCCAGTAATGTGTACATGTAAATACTCCCTATATTGTTATTCTTTTTTGATTCCCTATCTGTACTCTGTATGTAGGAATGGGCTCCCGGCAAAGTGACTTTGAGGATCTGACTTTCAGCAGCTCCGTTCTTGCACGTTAGACTATTGGTTTGCTGTTGCCCCACCACAATTTCCTCTTTATCTATCTCTCTATCTCTCTTAATAATTTGAGCTGGGATTGATTTAGATGGATTATAGATGCTAATAAGAGACGCAAAAGATTGATGCATGGTGTCAAACGCATTGGACATATAATCAAATTTACTGGCAAAACTGGATTCAAATTTGTTAAATATATTCTCAAGTGTAACTTCCAATTTACTTAAAATGGTTTCCAATGCATGTATAGTGTCAATTTCAACAGAATCAGGCTGTGTAATAACTTGTGTAGTACTATCTGTGTCAAAAGTGTTGTTGGGGGCTTTATAGAGTTCAGGATTCATTTTGCAAGGTTTTTAGTTACCAGAATGAGAGATAATATGTATTAATGCAAGACTTTTTAATGAAAGTGATCGGAAGGAATTTTACCTTAAGATGTCTTTAATTATATCGAAGAAGTGGGGAAGAGCATACTTATTGTCTTTTTCGATAGACTTTAAAACATTATTTATATCGGTTCTTTTAGCACTGGCTATTTCATACATTTTTTCATTTTTAACCAGGAACATCTTTCAGTTGCAGTCCCCACCGTAGCAATATATAAACTCAGAGCAATATTGCTTACTAGTTTGATATGATGTTGAAAAAAACTTGCTCACCTTGCTTTTACAAATCCTGATAAGTGTTATTTTTATTTTAAAAAAATATTATAAATTATATTTTGAATATAGAAAGATAAATAAGTAGCTATATTGACCCTGTTATTTATATGACAAAGTTATAGTAGCATGTTTAGAGGCACTAGTATGTAATGAGAACATATAATAAGAATAAGGTTTTCTGAATAAAAGATTGATTATTAGTTGTAATTTATAGTAATATAGTAATATATTCGTATAAAAATCCGTAGTTTATATAAGATATATAATAATAA
>JASTVC010000142.1:0-14538 GCA_031125765.1 Saccharomycopsis amapae
TGTGTAGTGTGGGGGGGGGGTGGTGGGGTTGGGGGGGGGGGGGGGGGGGGGGGGGGGGGGGGGGGGTGGGGTGGGGGGGGGGGGGGGGGGGGGGGGGGGGGGGGGGGGGGGGGGGGGGGGGGGGGGGGGGGGGGGGGGAATGGTGAAGGGTGCGGGTAACCAGAGAATCTCACTTTTTGATATGGGCGAATTTTCACCGCCAATTGCAATGATATATCAAAATATATATCTACAAATAATATATATATATATATATAGCAATAATGTTGAGACTATTGCGAAACCGGCGAGTGGCAGGGACTCATCTTCCTCGCTGCTCACGATTATGGTATATCTCACGGCAATATTCATCGCCCAGTTCCTCTTCTGCCGACACCACCATTGCAGACCCTCGAACGTTCCAACTTCACCCACTGTTGATAAAAAGAGCCCGTTTGCTATCTGAAGAATTAATAGAATTACAAGAAAAGATCTCGGGTGGGTCATCTTTCAGCGTCAGTGATCAAAAACGCTTTTCCGAACTCTCAATCATCACCGACACTTACACAAAATACCAGGACGCTTTAACCAACTTCCAAGAACTCCAAGAGCTCTTCCATGACGAACAAGAACCTGAGTTGAAACACGAGGCAGAACAAGAACTCAAAGAGATTCAGCCAGAGCTCACGGCCGTGGCCAGTGATTTGAAGGCCAAACTCCTCCCTCCCCACCCGTTTGATTCCAGAGCCTGTATTCTTGAACTTCGACCAGGGGTAGGAGGTGACGAAGCAGCGATTTTCTCCAAAGATATGCTTGAGATGTATTCTCAGTTCGCCCATGTTAAGAAATGGCCATACCACATCATGAGTCAAGTAAGGACCGAAAACAACGGGATCACCAGCGCAACTATATCCATTGATGAACCGGGGTCGTACAAGCTAATGAAGTTCGAAAAAGGGATCCACAGAGTCCAAAGAATTCCTGAAACTGAAACCAAGGGCCGGACCCACACTTCTACTGCTGCGGTAGTGGTGTTGCCGAAAATATCTGAGGATAACGAGAACCCCGATGCCGATCAGCGAGAATTCAAACCAGAGGAAATTCGGGTGGATGTCATGAGATCCCGAGGCAAAGGGGGGCAGCATGTCAATACCACTGATTCCGCGGTACGTATTACCCACTTCCCTTCGGGAATTGTTGTGGCAATGCAAGATGAAAGATCACAACATAGAAATAAGGCCAAGGCTTTTGCGATCTTGAGAGCAAGATTGGCAGAAAGAGAAAGATCGGAAAAAGTGGAAAACGAAAGAAAAATGAGAACTTCCCAAGTCTCGAGTACCGACAGATCAGATAAGATCAGAACTTACAACTTCACTCAGAATAGAATCACCGACCACCGTTGTGGGTTTTCGTTGCATGACGTCGATGGGTGTATGAACGGTACAAGATTGGAGGAAATTATTTTGGCTGTGGAAAAGAATTATAATGAGGAAAGATCGAAGGAGTTGTTAGAAATTGAAGAAAATCTGGACAAGAAATAGATTTTCAGTGTGTATATAATAAAAATAATAGATCAACTTTTCAGTGTATATTTAATCCGCCGTGGTGGTGTATTTCATGTAATAAAAAAAAAAAAAAAAAAAAAAATTTTTCTAAAGTCTTCGCTCTGTTTGAATCCCAATCATCGTTCCTTGATTATATTTATCATATCCACGAGATATAGTATAATAATAAATGGGAAAGCCGACTCCTACGCAGAGAGTCGATGCGTATATCAAGAAACAAGAAAGGCGGGAGGAGGCCTTGGACTTGATCAACAAAATCGCTGCGCTTCAGAACCAAGTGCCTAATATCAGTACCAAGAACGAGCCAAAGAAAAAAGAGAGTGAAGAAGGAGGTGATTCTAAAAGCAAAAAGAAGAAAAATAAGAAAAAGCAGAAGAAGGCTGCCAATGAAGAAAATGATGATGATAATGCCGATGTGAAGGGAAGTGAGGCCCCAATTGCTGGAAAAAAATCGACTTTTATTGATAATAGAGGAAGTATCAAAGGTTTTGCCAATATCCCGAAGGTCAACAAGAAAAAGAGATCTTATACTTGGAGAGAAAAGTTGGCTGAGGAAGAGCGAAAGAGAAGAAAGGTTGAAGAAGATGAATATTTTGATTCAACTGATGATGAAGGATCAGATGGAAATGAGGAAGATGAAGATGAAAATGAGGAAAATGAAAAGGAAGAAGCTGAAGACAATGAAGAATTCAATGGTTTCAGTGATGCTGATAATAATGGCTCTGGAACAGATGAAGGGCAAAGCGATCATGGTGATGACGAAGATGAGGACGATGAAGAAGATGAAGAAGACGAGCTTACTGAAAGACAACGTCTTAAGACACTCAATGAAAAGGCTTCCAGTTTCATGAATTGGGTAGAACAGCAAACCGAAAAGCTGGCACCAACCCCGATATTAAACATTGACTATAAACCACTTGAAAGATCTGAAGATAAAGAAGTTCTTAGTGATGAAGAGCAGGTGAAAATCTATGAAGTTTCGAGTGACGAAGTGAAGCCGGCTTTCTACGTCAATGTTGAAAGAGACCCGGAAATCCAAGAAACCCGTGAAGAGTTGCCAGTGTTCAAAAAAGAACATGATATAATGGAAGCGATCAAGCATAATGACACTGTGATCATTTGTGGGGAAACTGGGTCCGGTAAAACCACCCAATTGCCGCAATTTTTATTCGAAGCAGGGTTTGGTGATGAAAGATCGGATCACCCAGGGATGATTGGGATCACCCAACCTAGAAGAGTTGCGGCAATGTCCATGGCTGACAGAGTGTCCAATGAATTGGGTAATCACGGGCATAAAGTCTCTTACCAGATTCGTTTTGATTCGAATGTCAAGCCCGACACCAAGGTGAAGTTCATGACCGACGGTGTTTTACTTCGTGAGATGATGTCTGATTTCCTTTTGACCAAATATAGTGCGCTTGTCATTGACGAAGCCCATGAAAGAAACATCAACACCGATATTTTGATTGGGATGTTGAGCAGAGTGGTCAAGCTTCGAGCTAAAAGAAATGAAGAGAACCCTAAGAAATATAAAAAGTTGAAGTTGATTATCATGTCTGCCACCTTGAGGGTCTCGGATTTTTCAGAAAACCAGAAATTATTTGAAGTACCCCCACCGATTCTCAAAGTTGAGGCCAGAATGTACCCGGTCGCGGTTCATTTCAACAAGAGAACTCCGTATGATTATGTGAGCGAGGCGTTTCGGAAAACTTGTAAAATTCACCAGAAGTTACCTAGAGGAGGGATTTTGATCTTCATGACCAGTCAACAAGAAATTATGGAATTGGTGAAGAAATTAAGACAAAGATTCCCAATGCCAAATAAATGTCATAAGAAGCAATTGAAAAATGATACAGAGGAAGACGAAAATGTGGAGATGAAGGTTAGTTCCAAAGAGGTTGGAGTGGAAGATGAAGAAATTGAATTCAACGTTAATGAACAAGATAAGGATGATTTTGATGAAGGAAATGACGAAGATGACGAAGAAGAAGAAGAAGAAGGGTTTGATGAAGAGCTTGAAGAAGGCCAGACTTCTGAAGATCCATTGTATGTCTTGCCATTATACTCTTTGCTTCCAACTAAAGAACAAATGAAAGTGTTTAAAGCTCCTCCTGCAAACGCCAGAGTTTGTATTGTGGCAACAAATATTGCCGAAACATCCATTACCATTCCAAACACCAAGTACGTTGTGGATTGTGGACGGTCTAAACAGAAAGTGTTGAGCAAGACTTCTGTGCAAAGTTATGAAGTTTCATGGATCAGTCAGGCGTCAGCCGAACAAAGATCTGGTAGAGCTGGTAGAACCGGACCTGGGCATACTTATAGATTATACTCGTCTGCGATCTTTGATGGATTTGACCGGTTTTCTGTGCCGGAGATTTTGAGAATGCCAATTGAGAGTGTGGTGTTACAAATGAAGAGTATTGGGATCGACAATATTTCTAATTTCCCATTCCCTACGCCGATTAATCCTCAGGCGTTGGTTAAAGCCGAGAAGTTATTACATTATTTGGGAGCTCTTGATGAAAAGAAGGTCATCAGTAAAGTTGGTCGTCAAATGAGTTTGTTCCCGCTAAGCCCAAGGTTTGCGAAAATGTTGCTTACTGGGAACCAGTTTGATTGTTTATCTTATATCATCACTATTGTCTGTGCGTTATCCGTTGGCGACCCATTCTTATCGGAAGTTGACTTGGGAATTGATCACAATTTGTTGAATGGCAATAATGAAGAAGAAGATGATGATGATGATGAACAATTGGATGCCGCGGAATATAATAAGAAAATGGCAAGAAAGGACAAAATGAGAGAAACTTTGGAGAAATATAGAAAAGCCCATGCGAAGTTTTCAGGATTAAGCGAAACTAGTGATGCCCTTAAAGTGTTGTGTGCGGTTTCTGCTGCCGATTATTTCAAGGATTCTGCTAAGAAGGAGAAATTTCTCAGAGACAACTTTCTCAGATCGAAGATTGTTGAAGAAATCACCAAGTTAAGAAAACAGTTACTCTACATTGTCAAGGTCAACACTGTTGACGAAAGTATTGGGGTGGATATTGATTATTCAAAAGAGTTGAAATTGCGACCACCAAATAAAGCGCAAATCTTTGCCATCAAGCAGATCATCACCACGGGATTCATTGATCAGATCGCCATCCGTGCCGACGTCATCAATCCGGATGTTCGTATTACTAAAAAATCCACAAGTGGTTCTATTCCTTACAGCACGTTGTTTCTGGCAATCGACACCTTTGACAACAAAGATCAAGAAGACATTGATCCCCATGTTTACATCCACGGGAAGTCGGTGCTTAACAACATTGGAAGCAAGCCCCCACAGTACTTGGTGTACCAATCGCTTGATCTCAATGCCACCAAGACCAAGATCAGAATGCACCCGTTGACAGACATCGAGGGCAAGGCGTTGACCAACATTGCCAAAGGAACCCTGTTGTTGAGCTACTCCAAACCGTTGGGACCGCCATATGGCCCGGAGATGGTGAGTGCCACCAAGCAAAAGGCGTACGTCATCCCCCGGTTTGGAGGGGCCGGCAGTGCTCTCAGCTGGGACCTTCCTCCGGTGCGGGTGGTCCAGCACAGAGTGCGTGGGCAGTGGGTGACTAAGTAGTAGTAGATAGAAAAGTGTATATTCCAATATAATATAATATGAAGATGTCGTTGCCGTTTTGGGAGTTTTGGTGAGCACAAGAGGGCGGCACCCGCAGGGCTACACGTCCAGGCGCATGGAGACGCGTGAAGCTTATTTACAGGCAGCGATCCCTGGGAAAAAAACGCTGAAAAAAAATAAAAATTGATGGCGACGCGTGAAAAAAAAAAATAGAAAAACGCCAACTTTATTAGGGGCCTCCTGCCTCGCCACCCCCCTCTCCCACTCAAGGAAAATATCCGTCCAGGGTCAAATAGGACAAGGAAAAAAAAAAAAAAAAGTTAGACATGCCTTGCAATATATATTAATTAATGTTATGGCTGTTTGTAATAATATCGTGATATTCAATATACCTGCCCATTTACTAGTTCAAACACCTTCCACCAAACACAAACCAATAAAAAAAAACTCCATCACTTATGACTTCGTCGAGTAGCGGAAAAAACTGCGTCCCTAGATTACCCATCAGACCCGTTAAAATGGATATCGATCATCTAACAAATGACACCGCCAACAAGCCCTCATCGTCCTCGTCATCACCAACAAAAACAACAACAACAAAATTATCTTCAACAATAACAACAACATCTTCTTCATCATCAAATATCACCTCTCCAATGTTTTCTCAACCCCATCAACGCTCGTTCAACCTGGCTGGCCCAATATCCACGCCATCTACTTGTTCGTCCGTGATGACTACTTCAGCAGCAACCACTTTCGAACCACCACTGACCCCTCCTTCAAAAAGATCCTCCCTCCATTTGAGACCATCCACTTCATCAACATTCTTCTCGCCAGAAAAACGCCCAATAACGTTGTCCCCAGAAAAGAAATACTTTTCACCACAGCTGTACCCCCATCAACAATACCACTTGCCTAACTCCCCAGCGGTCAAGAGAACATCTACAGGGCTACACAGGCTCAACTACCCGCTGACTCCTGATAGAAGAAGCTTAGCCCTTGTCAGCAATAATCATTTCGAATTAGCCAGCCCGGGCCAAGCAACGTCGTCTCCCATGTACACCACCGATGAAATTCTCAAATCTTCAGAAAAATTACAAGAGATTTCCTCAAACCTTAAGACGCGATTGCTGTACGCCTTCTTGAAAGTCCAGAACGGGTGGCAAGACAAATCCCTTGGGCAATTAGAAAACAACCATCATGGCGATGACCATTTGGAAAATGCCGATAATGACCGTCCCCATAAAAAAAGAACTACCGCTGCCACGTTAGTGAGAAACAAACACAAATCCTTGCCCACCTCGTTTTTCCAACAAGGAAATTTCTTGAACCAGTTAACAGAAACCCCTGCTTCCCCTTCATCTAAAAACCATTCTCCTTCATTAATGGAACCGTTCAATACCACCCCAAAGGCTAACAGGAATCTGTCTTATAATTCGAGAATTATGCTAAAATCTAGCAGTAATTCTGGCGGACCCTGTTATAATTTCGAAGAAGAAGATAATATTCTTTCGGCCAATGATGCCTTTCTTGCCGCGATTTCTCGTTCGTCGCCTCGGTCTCAAACAAGCGTCAAGCCTCGTCTCCATCTTGCCTCGTCGTCGCGCTCTTTGGTGACTGATGGTTTATTATCCAACTCCACCCCTTCTCCGTCAAGACCTTCGCCGGCCGTGGCGGCTGATGATAAGCACAAGGAACAAGAAGCTATCCAGCTGTTACTTCTGTTGTCGTCTCCAATATCAAATAAAACTACACTTTCTGCCCCTAGCTCATCCAATAAACAGCCATGGGACAATGATCCTCTGAAAGATCATCAATACAAAATTTCCCCAACTCCGAAAAAGCACGCACCAACGATCCCAAGATATAGGGATGGAAACGAAACTACTTCTCCTGAATCACGTCGAGGACCAAGCTCGACCGAGGAAGAAGGTACTGATCCTGAGAATGTCGAGATAACTGAGGTTAAGAAAGATGATACCTGTAATCTCCGAGCCTCGCCATCCCAAGATCCAGCTTCAATTTCTCAAATCAAAGGTAATGGCGAGCCTACTTCCACAACTGCTTGAGGAGGCAGACTACAAAAAAAAAAAAAAAAAAAAAAAAAAAAAAAGGCTATAAAAGAGAGAGCGCTACAATCTAACCATTGGTTATACGCTTGTCAATTAGCTGGTTTATTGATTTTGATTATTGTTTTGATTTTTTTTTTTTCATTATTATTATTACGAAGTGACGATTTTCATGCTATTTTTCATTATTTCTTTTTTGTATGCGCGAATTACTGCAATCTTTCGAGGCTCTTATTGATTCATATTCCTTCCCATCTTCTATGTCTATTGAAAGATTATTCATTTGAATATCTAAGACGTTTTTTATTTCGATTTGACTTACGGGTTTATTGCTTGCCTTTTCTTTTTCTTTTTCTTCTAACCATTTTGTTATATTGGTGTTGCTTTATTATTTTTTTCTCTATTTTTTCGAGTTGGAGGGAGGGAACTGATCTTGGTCAATTTTTATTTATTTATATTTTCTTTTTACCTTTTCAATATTCCATGGTCTGATTATTATTATTATTATTTTTTCTATTTGGGCAATATACTTTTTCCACTAAAACAATAAGGTTTGCAGTTACAGTTTTTGGCACAACTGTATCTGAGTTTGTAGAAAGGAAGTGGTGATAAGATAAGATAAATATATATACCAAGAAGATTGGTTTACTATAACAATTGTCAAGTTGATAGAGTTGGGGGCAATTGGGTTGGTCAGTTTCACTATTGACAAAGAAGGTTTATGTACGTGCCTCAAATTTGTTGAAATACAGCAATCATTAGCGTTTCACTCATTTGTGCTATTTTTTGTGTCTCTTTGTTGACTCTCCCTATTTGATTTCTTGCCCAGTGAGGACGGAGTAACTAAGGGAATGGAGGCAATTACCCCTTGGACAAATAATACATTTAATACAAGGATCTTTGCAAATTATAATAATTCTGACACAAAAGAAAAGACAATCACAAATTAAAACTACGACAATTATTCCGCAAAGACTACCAAAAAAAAACCTTAAATAATGAGGCAGAAAACTGCGAGGATCGTATTATTGCTTATCGTGGGAAGATCGTATTATATTGCTTATCTTCCGTCGAGTAGTGAAAAATTAGCAAGACAAGACAGTGAAAAAAGAAACCAGAACGATTTATCAGCCAAATACGCTATGCTATTGCATTCTATTATGGATTTCTTCTTCTTGAATAATAATGATTACTCCCATATCGATCGGAGGAGAGAAATCACAACTAATTAGTGAAGCACATAAAAATATAATAATAATTGCCAGCCTCCCCCCTTTGGTTCCCAATGCTCATTCTGAATAGGAATCACCCCCCGAAAGCAACGATATTGACCAGAGTTGTCAAGTAACACACCACATGGAATTTTTTGTAGCAGCTCAGAATCCGTGTACTCCTGGGATCATCATCGAAGAAAACCGGACGTTACATGGCAAAACCGACCGGAAACAAAATCACAAGGGATGAAGCACCAAAGTATGAGGCCAGGCAGTAATAATGTGGGATAGAGATTAGTTGCCTGTGGTGCGGGTATGAGAAGTAGCTTCAATAGTATTTTCCGTGTAAGACACCATGTGATAAAAGTGGGTCCACTAATACCAGTACCGCCATGCTCGCTGCCACATAGTGTCTGTCTCTGTCTCACCCACATTCACGGAGTTGTCAGGTCCCCCTAGCTGGTGCTTTTTTTCTTTCTTTTCTTCTTGATTGACCAATTTCTGTTATTGTGGAAAAATAGCATCCATCGTTCAGAACTGCCTCCTAGATATAAAAAAAAATAAAATAACTAAATAAATTCTATATTCGGTCGTGTATTTTTTTTTATTGTCTTTGTGATCCCCATTTCATTCGTAACGCATCTCGATTGTTCTTGCAGCAACGTTACAGTTTTTAAGTTGAAGGAGAATTGGATAGAGAGCCAAGGCATCAATGCGGGATTGGGAAACCTGTAATGGAACGGGTTGCTGCTATCTGTTTATCTCTTTTGTGTTTACAACCACACCGATTTTATTTCTATTTTTTGTTGAAAAAGCAAGTGTGAAAAAGAAAAAAGTCCTATAGAAGAAGGATTTTTCAATGGTATCACAGGCCGGTGAGGATTCTGCTTATGACAAGCGAATGATCACTAAATTGGGCAAGATAGCGACATTAGTGCGATCTTGTGAAACCTCCCTATAGCAACAGCGAATGCCAGCGGGATGGGGCACTCCGAAGAACAGGCTCTCCTCATTAGTGCCAGAAAACCCATCGTGTCTCAAACAGTGGTCGACAAAGAAGTGAGATTCACTTGATGCAGCCTAATTCGCCATCTCACATACGTCACGTCAACCAGCCCAAGATCGCACGTTAGATCGTCGGCCCCAAAAGTGAATGAAACAGAAACATTCCAAGACATGAAAAAGAAAAGACAAAATTTGTCAACTAACCGCAAATTGAAAAAGTTGTCACCACACATTACCTGAGACACCCGCAACCTCTCATGACATTTAGGTGTTATACGGGACTGTCCAATAACATTGTTTTTGTTGGCCCATCTTTTTCTGTTTGTGTGGCCAGGCGATATTCATTTGGTAGAAGAGATTAATTTTTTTTTTTCTTCAGCATCTGATATTTTTTAATGGTGTGACAATTTTTTTTAAAAAAAAATATGATGATACTTTTAGCAATTGGGTACCGCAGTAGTGCAAACTTGGCCGATTCTCACGAGGGCTGTTACACATGTACACTAAAGCACACTATCACAATTTGGAAAGAAAAAAAAAAAAAAATTATCCACTACTAGTTTTTTTGTGAAATGTTCACTTAGACCTATTATAGATGTCTTACAAACATTAAAACACTTCCAGTGCTCAAAATGTTGCCACTCTGTAGTGATAGATAGTATAATACTTACAAATACCATCTCAAAATACCATCTCTCTTGAAAATCATAAAATGTATATATTAAAACATAAAACTAAAACCGACTGCAAAACCTCAAAAACCAAATAGCGTTAAAGCAAAACAAAACAAAGCGAAAAACATAAGAGATAAAAAATTCGTTAAAATAAAATTTTAATAGTAGACCAATCACCACAAGGTTAGCTCATAGAAGTTGTAATGTTGGGCCAAAAGCTCAACAATAAGGTGAAAAATATAAACAAGTAATATGGGCAACCTCAGTGATATTATATAACTTGGTCTATAGCCAATAAACATCATCAACATAACAGAATTCTTTTGCTCTAGAAAATGGGTAAGTTGAACCACCGAGAAATGAATTCAAAAGAAGTTGATACCAATGTATGAAAAATAAATGAGAAAAGAAAAAAAAAAAAAAAATCTAATAACCAGTATTGTAAACGATGGCCCCTCCTAAAAGTGGTCATGATAAAGATCTTCCATTATGAAATCCATTCCAAACGAAGATTCTTGCTGATGGTTATCAACAGCAATGGGGTCCTCGTCGTCTAATGCTTTTCCCAGGATATTTATAATTGTTTTTGGATTGCCAGGAATTTTGACTTGTTCTTCTTCTTCCTCCATCCCGGAATCATCGGTGGTTCCAAACGTAGATTTCTCAACAAGACTTTCACAGTTCTCAAGCATGGCAAACGGATCTTTAAGACATGGCTCTTCGTAAGATGAAAATTTGGGAACTAGCATCCGGTTATTAGTATTGTAATTTTCCGGCATGGTGGAGGTTTTGAACTGATCCTGGGAAGAGAAGGAGTGCGATCTAAAGAAATTGAGCCCACCAATGAAGTTCATAGACTTTGATAAAGAAGAAACATTATGCCAGCCTTGTTGTTGTTGTGCTGTTGGCTCCAATATTTCGGCGAACGATGAATACGAATTGATGCATTTGGAACTGGACGAAGAGCCTAGAAGATTGTGGGAGTTGCCTTTAGCTAAAAAAAAAAAAGGTTCGGAGTTCTTAGGCGACGATGATGTAGTCGTCTTGTGATAGCCAGCATCGTTGGAACCTGGGGCAGTATAGCTATTGTGGCGGTAATAGTAATCGTTGTTGTTGGAAAAAGTCGATCCGTTCCTGCTAGTGGTGGCGGTGGAAGACTCGGTGCTATACGAGCTCAATCTTTTTCTAAGATCATCGTGAGCCGAAGAATCTACCAACGACGAGGAATCGACATTTTTATGACAATTGTTGGTGGTGCTTGAACGTTTCTGTTTGATATTTTTCTTTGAGATGGAAGAAACTGGAGTGGCGGTGATGATTGAAGATTGTGGGCCTTCTTCCATGATATCAAGCTTACCAAATGTAATGTCATTGTTCATTGCCATGGTGGTCCCCGCAGACTCAATGGAGGCGTTGCTGGATTTTTTCGTTAACACCAACCCGTTCATTGACTTGGACGAATCTTTGATCATGATTGGTTGAAGGTCGTCATTTTTGTTGCTAATTATTGAGGTTCTATCGAATCTTGTTGATGTTGGGGACACTGCCATGTCGTTGTGTAATAATTGGAAAACGGGATCGTTAATGTCGTTGGCATTGTTGTTGTAAATGTTAAAAGACTCGTTCGAAGTGTATTTCCAACTGAGTTCAGGTTTGGGTTTTGGGGCATAAAGGAGCTTGTTCCTTGAACCACTTCTCAAACGATGGTGGTTGGTCTTCTTCTTTGATTTAGGGCTATTGGAGATCATGGTGGTATTGCTATTTCGGTACTATTTTCTAAAAGGATGTTGAATCCATAGAAAGCAAAAAAAATATGGTAAGGGGTGAAATTTTTTCACAATGATCGTTTTTCAAATAGAAATGAAAAATAAGACTCTGGAAAAAATAATTATAATAATAATAAATTGGAATTGATTAATAATCGCCTTGTGGTGGATTCATGCACACTTGCAATTACGGGTTATTACTGTAGAGGGATTGATGGGCACAGTTCAACGGACAAACCAATACTTGTTGAGAAGTGTGGGGGAGATAACGAAGGCGGGATTGATAATAATAAAAATTTTATTCTGTTGACCTCAAAACCGGTTGGAGATGAGGGGATTGTAGCAAATTTAAGAGAATAATGGGAAAGAGAGACAAAAAGATGATGAGGCAATCTGGCCTGATGTGAAGATCCGAGAAGATGCCTTCCAGATCTGCTATGATTGGGTCTGCTGCAGAGTCAGTCAGTGCTAGAAGAAAAATGGTTGTTTTTTAGGTGAAGGGAAGGGATGATGGTATTTATATGGTGTTGTTATTGTTACAGAGGTCCAAAGCGTTGTGTATTTGGAGGGGAAAAAGCGGATCGCACATTATATAACACTAATAATACCACTGCTGTGTGAAGATCGGTCGATAATTTCTTTGATCTTTTTCGTTTTAGTGAGTGAGCGAGAAAAATAGCATTTCCTGACAATCATGCAGTCGCATGCTGGCCAACGCACATGTCGCTAAGATCTCCCGTAATCGGCGGCCTCTCTGCCCGCTGCCGTTTCTGTCAGCACCGCTCGGCGATCGCTGGGCTTGGATCTGCAGCGTGCTTCATGTGATTTGACCAGGGACACAATGCGCCAATCTGTCATCTCTCACCCACTCATGCACAGCCTACTCAGCAAACAATCGTTTTGGGGTCCACCACTACTCCGTTGGTTCGTAGTGGTTGGGCCACGAGCCGATTATTATTGTTGTTGTTGTTGTTGTTGTTTGTCTGTCTGGCATTTCAGATCCCTCGACAATCATCCCCCAATAGGCACCAGACATCTTAAAGCAAATGTGTAACAAACAATGCAGATATCGCCAATACCAAAACCACCGCGAGTAACCGTTACAGATCCTCAAAATTGCACCAAAGCATATTCCTACCACGTACACGGATATTGTTAAAAAAAAAAAAAAGTTTCAAAAGGCCAAAAAGGTTGGTGTTTATGATTTCCGACACGTATTTTTTATTTACTCATATTGTTGGAAGTCAGTACATGTTTTCGATAATAATAAACCACTCGTAAAATCCTGGTTAGTATAAAGGTCCTTCCAATAGAAAAAGAAAAGAAACAAAAACATTGCTTTTTTCATGCTGAGTATAAACAATTTGGATACCCTGAAGATTATTTTCCGATGTGAAAAAAAAAAAAAAAAAAAAAAACGTCAGTAAACTTTAATGGTAGATAAAATTCCCCTGGGTTGTGTTATCTCTATTGGTGCGACAAAGTTTCATGTTGGTTTGAAGATCCTCTCTGTCACATTCAATCGATTAATTAAGCAAGCAAGACACCGCCCATAAGGTTTTATGGCGTGATTAAAATAACATTGTAATAACAATAAAAATAATAATAACGATCAATAGATCTTACACATGTGGTTAACAATCTGGTAGTATGCAAGCTAGTGGTCCCAGGGCTTTGCCAATAAATAATAGAGTAGCACATCGTTCCGTTCTTCCTCAAACATCGTACTAGTTAGTCAACTATGCTTCTACAAGACATTACGAGAGTCGTTTCATGTATATTATCTGTGATGCTGATTAATTGGTTGTTTCAATGTCTATAAGATAGCAGGGGTGAGGGGATCAGTGGAAGCCCCCTGAATATCTGAATCCATTAACACCTGCGTAGATTTTTTTGTTGGTAAAGCACTATTGGCACGGTGTAATATACCGCAATAGTGGAACCTCCCTATAAGAATGTTTACAAATAATAATTGAGTAACACACAGTTATACTTTATACGAATATATTACCACATTGCCATAGAATTGTAACCTGGTGCCCTCGCTCAGGTTTAAAAACATTAAATGACCGAGCTACCACTAAAAAGTGTCGTTATAACTGAATTATATATTAACGAGTCGCAGAGGTTCATAACAAGAAAGTGATAAAGAAATAGTAAATAAAAAAAAAATAAGAGGATATATACCGTCCGGCTGGGTCTGATGAATGTTATCTTGGTGGTCGCAAATATTTCTTTCTTTAAATGTGCGCCTCGCTAGCACAATCGGTAGTGCATTCGACTCTTAGAAATAAGCGTCATCGAAAGGTTGCGGGTTCGAGCCCCGCGTGGGGCTTTATTTTTTTAAGTTCTTTGTTATTTTTTCATTCATATTTTTTTTTGTAAGTTGTTTGTATGAATATCCTACTGATGTGACTCTGGCCCCCTTTGGAACTTACCTAGATCAATAACAAATGATATGCTTTTACCAGTACGAAGACAATTTATCCAATCTAGCTGAATAATTTTCATCAAATTGATCCCTTTTTCTAATTATTGGTGATATGGGACATAATTGGAATATACCGACGTGTAATGGTTTTGGTTACGTTTTTTAGGACGGAACGTGATAGTTAATGTATTTTAAAGTAGAATAATATAAAAG
>JASTVC010000143.1:0-14440 GCA_031125765.1 Saccharomycopsis amapae
AATAATAATAATAATAATAATAATAATAATAATAATAATAATAATAATAATAATAATAATAATAATAATAATAATAGTGAACATGCAGACTGAAAATATTAATGAATAGACAGACTAAAAACACAAATGAATAGATTGAAAATTTTGATCAAAGCCTTGTAAGATGGATTCAATGTCATATCCTTAAATTTGAAAAATCTGTAATCTCTTATTTCAGCGAAATAAATAGTGGTTAGCTATAATAAAAAAAACACTACCAAATGTCGTCTTTGAAGTTGATTCGTAAAGTTGAAAAAAAAAAAAAAATATTCAAATTAAGAGAATGGGCAGATATGACCAAAGAAAAAAGAAGTTGTCATGTTATATCAATTAATTCTGGGAATAGACGCTTAAAATTGCATAATTAAGTTACAGAAAATGGTTTAAAGAGGTGAAAGATAACAGAAAAAAAAACCATAAATAAGGATAAGAAAGATATCATTGGAGGGAGCCCTAGTGTTAGTTGTTCCATTTTTCAGTGGTGTCCATCATCACCTCCCACCACTTTGAGAAATTTTTCTTTTGTCTGCAAATGCCTTCTTATTTGTTTTCATTATACGATGATTACAAAAAAGAGTCAATAATTCGAACAATCATTGATTTTTTCAGTCCTCTATTTCTCTTCTTGACGATGACAAAAAAAGGTGATTTCAATGATGTTTCAAAATTGAAGCAAATTTAAGTGATTCAAAGGATCAAAAAGTACAAAAAAAATGACGAATCGTTTTGAGGCCTATTCGAATTTCCGAATATATATCAGCTTACCAGGACCCATTGGAGTAAAATGATAATTTTATCTACAGTTGATGAACTACAAATCCATATCATAAATTTAACACCCCTTCACGCAAATACAAATCTACATCAATACAACTCCACTTAACCGCACACAGAAAAGAAAAAAAAATATTCACAAATGTATCAAACAATTATTAGTTCTGGTCTTACCTTTGTTTCTCCGGTTTTGCTTACCATCGCTTTTGGTCTCTCTGTGGGGATTTTATTCTATCCTACAATCTTGACTCTCTCGTTGACCCCCGATACCTCCATTTATAGCTTGATCCAATTGTCTAGTCCCAAGTTGGTCGATATTTCGGTTACCATTAACTTGCGATCAATATGTATTAGAAATTCCAATACCAGCTCAGTTTGCCAAAGTGCTTTCGATCCCGCAACTTTATCATCGTACAATATCACCCTCTATGCTTCCTCCAACATCTCTACTAATTACCTCGATCTCCCTCAGGTGGCCCAAACTTACCAAGTGGATTATTTGACACGGATCCGGTACTTTTACATAGTCATGATTTCCATTATTGCCGTGCTTCTTATTTCCTACTCGATATCTCTTGCCACGGTAAACCTCAAGTCCATGGCGACCGTTGGTGAGTTTGTGCTCAAGCGGATCACCAAACACGATCGGTTTTCACAAATCGGCAGGATAGTCTCTAAGATCCATATGTGGCTTGTGGTGATCCTTAATGGATTAGGGTTCTTTGCCGCGTTACATGTAGCGTTTAATTTGCAAGCGATCAAAAGTACCATTGCCGAGGTCTCGTTAAATATTGTCCATGTGAAACTTGCTGGGAAGTTCCAAGCATGTGTTTGGGCTCAATTGGCAATGTGTTTACTGATTTTGGCTATGCGGTTGATTTATTGGCAAGTGCTGAGAATAAAGAGAGTGGACGAGGTGAAAATTGATATCATCCAACCAAAAGTATGATTTTTTTTGATTTTTTTTGTCAAATAATTTATATATAGTTGTTCTGATTTGGGATCTAATATTGTATATCAAACACCCTCTTATAAAGATACCCGTCCATTCCTTATATTATTGTAAAGACGTCATAATGATAATAAAGTGAAATGGACTACCCACGGGTGATGGTTCCACGGTACTGTCACCTACCGCAGGCGGCAGTTGATTACGCGATTCGGAGTCACGACAAGATGAGATGAGATGAGATAATCTTTTTTTTTTTTTTTATCTGTTCTTGTCATCAACAGTATAAATAGATGGTCAAACTGCCGTATAATAACTGGAAAGAACAGACTATTTATTATTTTTATCCTCTCTTTATTACTTTTAATCTTCACCATTGCTTCATAATTGTCTGTTAATTTGTCTGACCCCTGTTAAATTTCCAGTTTCAGAAAAAGCGAAACTATTTCTTTTGATCCATAGTATTTTATTATATAACTTGTCAAATTATTTTATCACCACAAACAAACAAGCAAAAACATATCTCGTTGTTGATAAAATGAGCTCTTACTCTACCGATTACACTCCACAATATTACTACGATCAACAACAGTATTATACCACTTACCACAATGGTTACTACCCTCTGATCTACAACAGTAACGAGATCCCAAGATACTTCGCCCCAGTAAATCAGCAAATGGCTTCCAAAGAAACAAGATTTTCTCCAACAACTGAAACTACCGGCTCAACGTCCAAATATAATAATCATTCCAAGACTTTCCCATCTTCAGTGCTTAAGCCTCACTGTTCTAATAGAAACGATCAATGCGTATGGAAGTGTCATAAATGCTCGATCAGTGGGTATCTTGAGATCATCTTTGAGCATCCATCATGTCCAAATTGTAACCACTTGTACTGTCAACAATGCATCTATATGAAAAACCGTCATCACTGATTGGACAGAAATTTCAGATTGAATAATTAGCCACCATTTTTAATACCCCTATATTATATATTATATTCTATCTTATACTATACACATTTACTTAATTTATATTCTATACATATGAAGAATAGTAGTTATTAGTGTGTTATTTATTGATCCTCGTGACAGGATATCATTCCAATAAGGAGATTAAAAGACGGGAACAGAAAAATCGTAATCAGCTCCTTTTAAAAGTAGGGAGTAACCTAGATAAATTTGCAGAGCAGAAAGAGGAATATATCCCTGCAATAAATTTTTATAATACACATGATCAATAAATGTCCTTGAAATATGATAGCATAACGTGTAAATGTAAAAGCATCACTCCAGAGATCATAGCTACAATATATACAACTCCAGTACTTCAACGAGAAAATAATATAATTTGTGCTGTTTATTATGGTTTATAATAGCCATTACTGAAAAAAAAGGGAACTTCAAATTCATTAATGTGGTAATGCTAAAGCTGCACTCCCAAAGGGAATCAATCCACTCCGCTTTGTGCTTGTGCATTAAAACATTGAGTATTCATGATAAAACATTAATCTTCAATAATAACCTACAATGCTGATTCTCTTCATATTTTTAATTATTCATTAATAACACAAAATAATGAATAATAATGAAGAATAATGGTGATGATTATGGGGTGAAAAGAGGCACTTACCCTCCCGTGATGGAGATTTGATGGGAGGGGGGAAATTTTGGGTGGAAAAAGATTTGATAGAACAATCCCCCACCATTAATAAATCAGACTATTTTATATATATATTAAATGTCAGGGTTTGGGCAGTCGGGATTTGGACAATCGGGGTTTGGAACCTCGTCATTCGGGCAGTCTGGGTTTGGAACATCATCGTTTGGACAATCGTCGTTTGGAAGTAATAACAATAACAATAATAATAATGCTAATAGTTCAGGGTTTGGCCTGAGTGGGTTTGGAAATTCCAGCCTAGGCAATGCTGCAAATAATAATCAGGCGTTTGCGAAGAGTGCTTTTGGATCCTCGTCAACTACTGCCACCAACACCACCAATAATAATAATAATAATAATAATAATAATAATAATAATGTGTTTGGATCGTCCCAGTCTTCCAGCTCTGGAGGATTTGGATCATCAGTATCAGCAGCTACCCAAAATGGTGCCGGAGGAGGGTTTGGCCAATCTCCATTTGCAAAACTTGGAACTGGTACCGCCGCAGCAAACCCATTCGGTAGTCTGTCAACCACAAATGGTATAGTGCCCTTCGGTTCAAGTAATAATAATAGTACAACTGCTGCCAACCCGTTTGGTGCATCATCATCATCATCCTCATCTCCTTTTGCCAAATTGCAAACGACCTCTAGCAACAGTTCTCCATTTGCTGCGTCAAGTAGTACGAATGCCTCGCCTTTTGGCAGCGTATCAGCTAACAACAATAATGCTTCAATTTTTGGATCATCGGCGAATGCCAGTGGTGCCAATCCTTTTGCGAAAGTGGGCACCAATACTACCAATGCTTCACCATTTGGAAAGGTTGGGGCGAATAACGCTACTAATGGTTCACCTTTTGCATCTGCCGGCAATAATGCTAATGCCTCACCTTTTGGATCAACAAGCACCACTAATGCCTCACCTTTTGGATCAAAAAGCACCACTAATGCCTCACCTTTTGGATCAACAAGCACCACTAATGCCTCACCTTTTGGATCTACCAACACCACCAATGCTGCGCCCTTTGGTACCGCCAGCAACAGTAATAATAACACCACCGCTACCTCGTCACCTTTTGGCACCACTGGATCCAATACTGGGGGAACATCATTATTTGGGAACACCAACAACTCACCATTTGGAGATACGAAATCCAAACCTCAATCATTTGGCCAGCAATTTGGCGGGGGAAGTATCGTTGCCTACCTGCAATGTTATAATTCTCCGGAAAATAATAATAACAATTATTCTAAACCAGCGGATCTTGGAGAAAAAGTGGTTGAAGCGTTCAATGGTGAATCATTTACCATTGGAATGATTCCTGAATTGCCACCACCTATTGAGCTTTGCTAGTTGCTAGTCTGATAAATACATAGGTATTGCTTTGCTAGTGGTTGGTCTGATAAACCGATAGGCGTTGCTTTGCTAGTTGTTAGTCTGACAAATACATAGGTTGGGATATTTAATGAAATGGATTATGAATTTTTTTTTTTTATATTGTGGGAAGTATCATCAGATTGATCATTCTTGATCACGGGAAGAATTTTCAAAACTGAATAATTCATTTAACTTGAAGTGTAGGGCAGAAAAGAAAATATGGATTGAACTGTAGGTTAGAAAAGAAAATATAGATTGAAATTGGATAATTCAATAAGATGAGATTCAAAGAAACTAGATAATTTATTTGCATCAATAAGGTACAATTGGACATCATCAGGAAAATTCAATTATAAGGATTAGACGTCAAATTGTACTTCTTAGAAATTGTTATATTTCTTGGATGTATGTCCCCAGATATCGTAAGGACTTCTTTGGATTGATACAAATTCCACCAATTCATGTTATTGAAGAATATGCTTTGTTCTGCAATCTTATTTTTTATGGAAGAGTGCTGTTGATATTTGAAGCACAATGACATTTGTATCATCGTTAATTTCGTGGCATAAGGATATTTGTATCATAAAAAAAAAACAAAAAAAAACTTCATGACATTCACTACTTCACGATATTTGCTTCGTGACAGGGGATATATTTCAATTTCAATTAAGAGGTAACTTACAACAGAAGGCGAAAACATAGTATTACGGCTTTCCTTAATATTGACAAATCCAATCTATGAAACTTTTGTGTACTCCAAAGCAGGAGTATGAGAACAGAACAAACAACAGCATGAATGAATGAACAACACGGTACGAATAAATGGACACAATAAATGAATGAATAACACAATAATGACTAAATAAACAACACAACGTGGCTGAATAAACCACACCACGACGGAACAAATACAAATACCAATCAAATAAAAAATAGCAGACATGAATATCTGATAATTTGCCCCACTGTTCATACTTGATTCAAAAAGCACCCACCTTAATAGAAAATGGGTTTGCATATCCCGCCATTCAAACGTTAAACATTCGAATGAGAGAACAAAAATAATACTTCATATAATATATCTTCACAACTAAAAGTACATTCATCATCTCATCAATATCAAAAGCTCTTCAGTGAAAACATGATTTCTACCCATAATATTACTCAACTATCACAAGAATCCAGCTCATGTAAATGAACGCCGTGATTATTAACCATCCCCATCCAAAAACTCATATGAGTCTATCATTAAAAAAAAAAAAACACTAATAAACAAACTGGCCCGGGTCCCCAGGATCTCCAAAAACACTCATCCCGGAATCTATTCTAATGAAAAATTCACCATCCTGTATTTACAAGAAAAATAAAACAACAGACATTTCACTTTCCATCCTGGTAATCCATTCTCTCCACCTCAAAGGAAGAAATTCCACCAACGTTTCTTATCACCGCTTTTACCCACCACCGCACCAAATAATTCCTCATTCACTTTATTTGACCCTGCCTTCTTTGCCACCCCACTCTTAGCGGCGGCCTTATACGCCTCTTGCACAGTTTTCTTCCCAACGTTGAACCCCCATCCTTGTAAAGCCTTCACCACCGATGGAGTGATCCAGGCAGTAATTGGCAATCTAACGAACACCAAGGACTTATGAACCCCATACGCGATGGCAAAGGTCGTTAAGAACCTACCCCATCCTTCATCTTTCTTATTCCGTTCGTCGTTGTCATTGTCAACCACCACCACACCATCGCCACTCTCATGCCCATCATTATTGGTGATGGTGGAATGTTCGTCTTTGGAGAGCCCGAAAAATTGCGAGATTTGATCCTTCCACTCCACGATTTTTTCATCGCCAACGCTAGCGACAAATAAGTAACAGAATGGCAAGTCAATCACGCTCAATCCCAAGTATACCGCAAGCGCGGCGTACCCGTATTTCTTCATGAGGGCCTTAATTCCTTTTTCCTTCTTTTCGTTACCGGTGGAGGAATCGTTCTTGGAAGAGTCGTCTTTGGTCTGACGAGGTTGCAACCCCCAATGGAAGCTTGATTTTGATTGAGCCATTGCCAAAGGAGATCTGACCCCCATCACTGGGAAACGATGACCGCAGACGCCACCAATCATGGTTCCACGGCGGCCAAGCATCATGCTGGCCCTGTTAAAAACTCGGAGCGACATTATTAATGGATGAATACTGTTAGGTCTGTCAAAACAACCACTATAGCGGAAGCGGAAAAGTGAAAAAAGATTTCGGGAAACTTTTGATGGAAGAATAAAAACACTCCGACACGTGCAAAACATGTGAAGGGAAGTATAACTAAACACAGATGAAATTATATATTATGAAATTATGTATTAGATAGATAAAGATGGTTAAAGGGAGAGGATGGGCATACATATATAAATTAATGATGATACGATTTGGTCTTTAAGAATGATTTCTATTATACAATTTGCCGTATTCATTCGAGACTTAAAATAAGATAGCAAAAATGATGGAATAAAATTGATAAAATGAATGATGGTAGTAATAACAACATGGCAAGAATTGTAGTATCAGTGACAATAACCACATGGCAAGAGCTAATAGGTAACAGTAGTAGTGGTAATATCAACATGATAAGAACTAATAGGCAACAAGCTGAAAAAAATAATAATGACAAAAAAATTGAAGTAATGTAAGAGTCATAAACAATTATTATTAGAAAAATTTGAGAAAATGAAGGGGAGAATTTTTAGAAATTCAAGCACCACTAGCACTGCTACCACTTTCTGAAACAATCCCTGGCCCAATATTCTGAGCTGGACGCTTGAAAGACTTCTTTCGAAGTAAATCGCTTTGAATGCTTTCGTTTAATTGCTCAAACTCCCGTTCTTTTTGCTCTTCCTTGTTTTGGGCTTGAGTCTGAATCTTGGTTTTAACAAATGTCGCGAATTCTTGGGAAATTGTTTGGTAATTCGCCCCAAACTTATCACGACGATTAACCACAAGCCAAGGGTGGTCAAGAAGTTCGGCATACGTTGGTCTTTGGGAAGGTTCTTTATGGAGACACTTTTTGATGAAATTGCTAGATTGAGCACTGAAGTTCCTGCTTTTTGGAACCGATGGAGGTTCACCATTGACAATCGAACTCAATTGTTCAAAAATATTGTTGGCGGCGGGATATGGGAATTTCCCAATGGCGATTTCCACCAATGAAATCCCAAGCGACCACACATCGGATTGTACGGTATACGCACTATCTGGTAATTTGGAATAGATTCTTTCTGGAGGCATGTACGATTGGCAACCAATGTTAGTTTTCGCCTTCGAGGCAACAAGGTTTCCCGACACCCCAAAGTCGCACAATTTCACTTTGCCTTCGGTGTTGACCAAAATATTCGTAGGTTTAACATCTCTATGAATGATATTATGTGTATCCTTCAAATCTTTTAATCCTCTAACCACACATTCGGAAATATACGCCAATTTTCCTTCGTCGATCCCGTCGCCGTAAATCTGATCGAGCGACCCACCATCCATGTATTCAATGCACATGTAAACTGCCCCTTCAATGAAAAACGCTCCAAAGAAATCGACAATAAACGGCGAATCACACTTGTGCAACACGTCAAGTTCCATAAGAATTTGCCGGAACTTGCTTTCTTCCAATTCGAGTTTCACTTCTTTCATCGCCAAAATCACGTTAGTCGGTTTATGTAACGCTTTGGAAACCGTACCATAATTACCGCGGCCGAGTTCGCCTAGGACTTCTAAGTCATTGGTAGAGATTTTAAACGATTTCCCACTGCTGAACGCCACCCCATCACTGTGGATCGACGCCTTATCGTTGAAATTCAACGAACCATTCTTGATATCAACGTATTTCCCAAAATTCGAGAACGCAGTACCAGTAGCCGCACCAGCGGCTCCCGCCATTAATCCTTGGTTTCTAATCCCTTCAATTCTTTTTTTCGCTGGGGTCAATGGTGTTGGCTCAGTTAACGCATCAAGGGTCAACCCAGCGAATTTCGAGTTACGACGCGACGCCAACAGCTGTTGTTTGGTAGGCCCACCACGGGCTTTAGTTTGTGGAGTAAGGATTGGGCCACGAGGTTGGAAAGTCAGTGGAGATTGCCAATTGGGGATGTCTGGGGCGCTGAAAGGAGATGGAACCATTTGAGGAGGGAAATTCCATTGGTTTCTGGAGAATGGGGTGCTAGATACGATACTAGATGATGATGATGATGATGATGTTGACAGAGAGGCAGCAGCAGAATTTCTTCCTGGTGGTTGTTGTTGTTGTCGTATATGGCTGTTATTATTACTATTATTGTCTCTGGAAAGCGAGGCTGAAGAAAGTTTCGGCGACACGGTTGGGGGATTCTGGCGCGGATCAATGTTTTTATTCATTAATTGTTTGGATATACTAGGATGGTGGTTGTGTGGGTCGAATGGAGGAGGACTGAAAGGCTGGTAGTTGGCGGTTTGGTCGTCAAGGGGGGAGTTTGGGGTTGACTTGAGTCTGGCCTCCTGAAACGCGATGATGCGTTCTTGCAAAGAGCAAAAGTCTGATTTCGGGGAGGAGGTGGTGCTGATGGCAGAAGTGCCATTGGAAACTAATTGAGGAGGGCTGTCATTGGTGCTTTGGTGGTTTTCTTTGATGGATAGTGTTTTAAGAGACTCTGTGATGTGTTGTGAAGAAGAAGCGGATGCTGATGAAGAGGGCTGCTGATCTCGTAGCTGGAGAGGTGTTGAGGAATGCTGCTGTGATTGCTGGAGAGGTGTGATTGTACTCATAGTAATGTCACTATCTTCATATATATATTATATACGATGATGGTAATAGAATACTTGGTGATGATATAGGTCGATGATAGCAGATAGCCCAACGGGTAATTTTTCTGCCTTTTTTTTTTTTTTTTTTTCTGTTTGTTTCTTTTTGATGGTGTTACCCGCTCTTCACCCTTTCACTCCTACAATAAACAACCACCATAATCATAAACACTGAACAATAATTGTATTTTGCACCGGCTTTTCGCCGAATTACTTAAATAATAATAATAATAATAAATGATTTTTATACCGCGCGAAGCACCCTCCTCATGGCACGCTGAATAAACTGAAGTTTCTCACGATATTAGGACCATACTCATCGTAATCGGCCTTGGTATGGCAGTACGCTTTGAACTCACTGGTTTGCGCCAACAAACTCCCACCAAACCATACCGCATTCCGTTGTCTTCTATGGCTGATGACATTCACGTCGACCCCTGAAGATTTGGCATGAGAGAGCTTTTCAGAATCAGTGATTCTCTCCTTGACAATGTCCCGAATATCTCTTTGCAAACGTCTCCCGAAATCTTTGAACATCGTCGACCCCCCACTGAGAACAATATTCTTGTATAACCCTTTTCTAACATCAATTGGCGATTGCTGGATCACTTGGTCAACAGTCACTGGCAATGGGGTCAAGAAGTCACTGCTGGCGATCTCCGGACTGAAGAAAATCTCTGGGGCTAAGAATCGTTCGTACCCGACATCGATGATTTTTTGGGAAGTTTTGCTTTCGTTTTCCACGATAAATTGGGCAAACTTTTCTGAATCATTATCGAATTTTCTGAATTCTTTGACAATATCCGGACATACGTAAGAAAACTCCTGTTTGATTTTTTCCGCGGTTCTCAAAGACGAGTCCAATTCCCCACGTTCTCTGAGCATTTGTTGGATAAACATCGTTATGTCTCTTCCGGCAATTGGGATATTCTTGATGGCCGAACCAATCACGTACCCTTCGGCAACGGGAATGACGTGGGTGACCCCATCACCTGAGTCGATCACTGTACCGGTAAGCGATCTGTCTTGAACTTTCGAACTGGTCCATGACGCCGCCAATGCCAACACCGCTTGCACGGCAATGTAGAGCCCGGCACAATTAAAACTTTCAAACATGATTTCGGCAACGTTCTCACGGTTTTCAGGAGGGTTCAATGGTGGTTCAGTCATGAGGAAATAGTGGTCTTCTGGTTCACATCGCAAGTACTTGAAGATCGAGTTTTCCCAGAACCGTTCCATGTGATCCCAGTTTTCAATTTGCCCGTGCTTGATCGGGTACGATAGAGAGTAGTTTGGACCGTTGGCGGCTTTGAGGGCCTCGTCACCAATGTAGAAATCGAGGTCTTCCATGCCACGTTTGGAGGCCAAGTTGTTGTTGGCAGAGGTGGTGGAGCCGGCATTACCCCCAAACCCTGGTTGGGCCGAGGTTTTGCCAGAGGTGGTGGAACGCGAGGCAATGGCAGTAGGAAAGACAAACGATGGTGCGTCGTTACCGGCAAAACCAAGTTTGGTTAGCCCGGTACCACTAGAAGAAGGTTAGTAATAGGTTATGAAATGAGAGTGACAGCAGCAGCAAACACGTACTTGTCTATGAGAGGGTGTTAGTAAGAAGAGACAATGACAAATGATAATGATAGCATGGAATACTCACCCATGATAACCGCAGGGTTTGTGGAAGCCATGATGGATGGTTATTGTTGTGATTGTTGGTGTTATCAACTGTTGCACTGACGGACGGTGTCTTCTTCTTCTTCTGCCGTTGTTTTTTCCACCTCCTCCTCAGGGGCTGCCCAGGGTCCGTAACCAATTTTTTTTATCTGCTATCGATTATATTATATTATATTATATTATATTATATTATTATCTATTATTTTATATTATTATCTATTGCATTATATTATTATTCATTATCACTTTACAATCTCTGCCATTTTCATATTCATCATTTATTTAATATTAAAACCAAATCCTAAACATAAAATATAACAACACTCCGTCATGTAAACAAAACAAAAACTACCACGAATAAATCACTTCACAACTTCGCCTTTGGTTCTCTGACCACAGTACACTTGATCAACCCATTTGGATGCCATGATGGATAAAACAACTCATTATCGTTCGACAACCCTTTCCAACTCAAATCAATAAGGAAATAATGCTTGTTTGGCAAGTTGTAACTCACGTCCTTCACCAACAAATTATTCTTAAGGATCTCGGTCGCCATGTCGTACATGGTGGCTTGCACCGATGGGGAGTTTTGGGTCGCAAAAAGATCCAATGTGGTTTGGCGAGCACTGTCAAAAGTCTTATCAAACGCCCCGCCATCGGCCAAAGTGTCAATATTGGCAGTCGTCACCTTCTTTGGGTCCCAGGTCCACACCGCATCGACATCGGTCGACAAGATCCGGTCCTTGGTTTCTTTTAATGTGGTGAAATCACACTGGTGGTACCCGTAAAACATCGAGTTGGTACTCTTGAGCACCGTCAAATCTTTGAGTCCCGAAGTCAATTGGAAATCCCCAGCACGGTTTTGATGAACCTTGGTGACTCTCAACTCGGTCCCGGACTTGATGAACGAATGGTCGTGCAATTTGCCATCGACCTGGTACTTCTTCCATGGCAATTGTTCGATTTCGACATCGACGGCAGCGACGTGGGCGTACTTCTTCAAGAAATGGCTGGATAAGTTAGCGGCAAATCTTTCAATTGGCCACACTTTCTGGGTCTTGGCCAAGATGAGCACGGTGTTCTTGACGGTATCGGTAGGAACAATCGGGGAGTTGTCAGCCTTGGTGTAACTGACGTCGAAATCACCAACGAGCAACACTTTGCACGACACTTCGATGACCTCCTGGATCTTTGGGTTGGCTGGGTCTTTCTTGACTTTCAAGAACTTGACGTTGTCTTTACCGTAGGTGGAGGTGCTAAGAGGCATTATTATTGTATTATTATTATTATTATTATTATTGTGAATATTGGATGAAATAAACAATCCCACAAAGATAGTTTGTACCAAGTGGAAAATCCCCCGATATTTATAATAATGCTGGAGAGGTTCGGAGTGCCGGAGAGTGAAGATAGCGTCACGGGGACAAGCAGCGATGGGCCCCCGAATGTTTTTTTTTTTTTTAACGGAGCGCCGTTGACTTTATCTATTCATCACCATCATTATCACCACTGTCATCCTACAATGCACTCATACATGGACTATATCGTACGATGTTTCGACACTGCCAACCAGTGGGACCACACCAACGTCTACCCGGCAATGGTCGCCACCCCCAAGGCCATCCTTGACTTCTCCATCCCTCAAGCGTTGAAGGTCGACATCAACAAGAAATCATCGTCCCATAGTGCCAATTCCCTTACGTTGTCGAACATAGGGGCCATCAATGGCTCCATTGCCTACTTTTATTCTCTGTCCCCGTTGCGCAACGTTGTGGGATCTTCAGAAATCCTGCTCCAAGACGCCGTCAACACGTACCAGTTTGTCGACCTGGTCAGCAATAGATCATATAATAAGCATAACAACAATGCCACGTTACTATACGGGAAACTAAACTTCCCCAGCAACATCTTGGAAGGATTGATGATTAAGAACTTTTCGCAGAACTCCAGAATCCTCATGAAATGTTTGAGCACCAATTCGAATCTATTGAAAAACCATGGGATCCTCACAGTATACTTCCAACAAAACTACCCCAGATACTCATTGGAATACATATATTCGTCGAATGAGAATCTCGTGGGGTTCCGAAATCTATACAACTTCAATCTTGGTCTGACAATTGATACCTCATTCGAAACCATCAATAATGACGACGATTCACCAAACAAAATCTTTTATGATAATTCCCGTCTTTCCATCGGCACAGAGGTTTGGTATGGGATCTCCAATATGACTCCGGGGATCTCCAATTCCATAAGATATTCCACTTATTCAACCTATACTGGCAAGCCATTGACCATCACATTATCCTGTAACCCATTGATCGGGCTCTTATCATCGACGTACACCGTCAAGACCTCGGTGAATTCGACGTTCTGCTCCAAGTACGATTTCAACGTGTATTCTTACGAAAGTGACGTGTCGTTTGGGTGTGAATTGTGGAATTTCCGGAAAAGTCCATTGAACGAAGAGATCTCGAGGATTTTGGAAACTAACGACCACGCCACCCAAAGTTTCCAAAAACTCATCAAATCGAAAAACCTCCCCCATGCCAATAATCTTTCAAGACAGTCTCAAGCCAAACCCGCTGCCAATATTTCCAATATTGAGAGATTCAAGGACTTGTACCATACCATTGGGTTCCTGAGCGTGTTTAAACTCGCCACTCTGTTGAATAACCATACCATTAATATGCTCTGGGAAGGCAAATGGAATGATTTCTTGGTCACCGTGGGTTGCAACTTTGTGCCATTTTCCAGCTCCGAAGAGGAACCGGGGCTTAAATCTTCGGCATCATCTTCATCTTCTGGGGAGACTAAGAAACCGGTGAGTTTCCGAGGTCCTGATATTACTAAGTTTGGGATTTCTTTACAATATAGTTCGTGAGTTGTGTCAAACGGTGGGTGTCTACAAATATAGCTTGTCAGTTGTATCAATGGTGGTCTTTTTCAAAATAAAGAAAACAACGGAGACTATTGGTATTATTATAGAAAAATGAGAACTCTCGGGGGGGGGGGGGGGGGGGGGGGGGGAATTAATTTTATCATTAGCAGCATTAAAAAAGGGGGGAAAAAAAAAAAGAAGAAGGAAAAAAAAAAAAAAAAAAAAAAGGGGAAAAAAACCGCGTGCCTTCCTTTTTTTTTTATTT
>JASTVC010000144.1:0-13008 GCA_031125765.1 Saccharomycopsis amapae
TTGTTGTTGTTGTTGTTGTTGTTGTTGTTGTTGTTGTTGTTGTTGTTGTTGTTGTTGTTGTTGTTGTTGTTATTGTTAGTAGTAGTAGTAGTAGTAGTAGTAGTAGTAGTTGTAGCAATAGGAGTAATAACACCACTAGAATTCGAAATACCACTATGACGCTTGTCACGCTCTATGGTACTGGAGGAGGTGGTCAGATGCGATACAAAGTGCAAATCATCATCATCATCATCTCCCCAGCTCAACTCATCGTCTCTGACTGATACTTTGATAGTTCTATGCTTGGGATTATTACTGCCATTGATATAACTTGACGCGACAGAATCAGCCCCCTTTATAACATATTCATCAAATATACTAAGATCTGAGGCTAATGAGTCTCTGGAGACGTTATTGTCATGGTTCATGAGTCTTCTGGCAGATAGCTCTCTATGAATTGACGACGAGGTGCCGATGGAATCGTCTGCCATTTTTGCACCAGGATTTGTAACGTTCTTTGCAGTGATCTATTGTTTTCGTGATCGTTGAACAAGTAATCTGTGGTTTTTGTTTTGTACACAAAAAGGATACCGAATGGAATTATGTGATCTCAAGTCTTACCCTATAGGGAGCAGCGGGGATTTCCAAACAAGCCAATTGAAAGCACTGGAACGGCAAAAACCAATAACTGATAAAATGAACGAATTAAAGAACCACCCAGCAGTACAATGAAAGACGATAACACTGTTGGAAGAAAAATAAACTTTTGATGATTTCTCGTTTCTTTTTCTGAAAGCGTGCGTGCGTCCAGAAATGGCTACCGCCAGATCTCCCGCTTACCACCAGGACGTGGCCGCAGAAAAGTTGGAAATCCTATTGTCTGTTTTCCCTCTCTTCTATTGTTACAATACCATATAGTGTCTTGAAACAAAATTCGTACCTCATTTTCGATGGGTAAATTAGATGAACCTTGGTTTAAAACATAATACGTAAATTAATAGAATATAAAGCACAACAAGAAGAACACACATTAACAAATAATTAGAATCAAGATCGTGAAAAGATAGCATTAGCAAAAAAACAAACAAACAAACAAACAAACAACAAATCATATCAACTCCTTGATATATTTTTCAATCGCGTGAGTGCCAACAAGTGGATGGAATCTTCTGACCACTGCACCATTGGAATCAATCAAGAACTTTTCGTAATTCCATAACAAACGCTTACTGAAACACCCATCGTCGCCCACTCCATAATTACCATTATTGACATTGTATTTGTTGATCCATGTTGGCGCCTTAGACGATTTCAAGAATTCGAACACCGGATGACAGTTCAGACCATTGACGTTGACTTTGGCCATTACCGGATGAGGGGCCTTGACAAGACTCTTCTCGTTCTCCGGATGGTTCCGCAGAGGCTGTTGTAAGAAATCATTGGTCATAAACGCGAGGATCTGGAATTTGTCAGGATTGAACTTTTTATAAAGTTTCGAGTACTTTCGGAGTTGGTGTGAAAGGCTATAAGATGTGGAAATGTTTATTATGAGCACCGCTTTGCCTCGAAGTTGGGTGAAGTCAAATGGCGTAGCGTCGTAGAGTGTTGCGGAAAGCGAATAAAAGTCGTTTCCCTGGGTTTTTAGCGGGTCACTGGGTATTGAGATTGGTTGTGAATGGGAAGATTCCGATGAAAGTCGGGGTCCCATGGCAGGATTATTTATATATGGATTGTGCTTATTGGCCACTGCCCTGACACTGTAATACTCATCGAAGAGTTTATCAGTAGGAGGAGGTGGAGGAGCAATGATGTTATTGGCAACGAAGTTCGAGGTTATTCTTGGGATTGATCTCCAAAGACTTTTTGCGCTTTTGAGACTGGTGGTTTGGGATTTTGATTCTTGTGATTTGCAAGCAGATAAACAAGACTGTGAATCACTTGAAGTGGTTACGGTCGAGGCGTAAGGGGTGTGGATATCATAGGACTCACTGGCGGTACTTCCGATAGATGAGGTGCTAGAAATAGAACTAGGGGGCGAGTGAACGTTTTGATACTCGTTGGTTGTCGAAATTTCAACGTTCGGATGTAGATAACGGTCATTATTTGGAAACGACTCGAAGTTGAAGTGATTGTCGGCATCGTTATGTGATTTGTTTTTGTGGAAAAATGTTTCAGGAATTCTTCCGTCTTCAATGTCCAGTAGATCTTCAAAAGAATTCACAGACACTCGAAGAATCGCGGGCCGAGTAATGTAGCACATCGAGCTTCTTTTCTTGACTGAGCCATAAAATTCTAGATCATCATCAATGAAATTGTCACTGGATGCTTGTGTCCAAGACATTCCATCATTGAAAAGATTGTCGGTGTTCGACGAGTAGGAGTAAATTGAAGTCATATCGGACATAACGATTATTAAATGATGAGAAGCTTTTACCAAGAAAAAAAAAAAAATTATAATGTAAGCTGTTTTTCTTTTTTTCATCAGGAACCGTTCCTTCATTTATAACTTTGAAGAGTGTGAATATAACTCTAACCATAATTTTATAATTATAACTATTAATTCAATTTATGAAATTTGCCTTATTCCAGTAATCCTGAACGCAATTTAATTGCATCTAATTAATGACATGCTGCAGGGTTGTCTTTGTTGGAGTAATTTTTACGTATCTCAACGATTGTTCAAAGATTGAATCTTACAGATCCTCTCCTTTTTCCAAGTACTTGACAATAGAAGAAAAAAGGGGGAGTCCAGAGATGTCATATCTGAGGTACCTGGATCCCAGGATAAAATCGAAGCTTTTTTCGATATAATCCATGTCGGGGGGATTCGTCAGCAATCGAAAAATGATCCTTGTTGGCGCAAGCTTTTCTTTCTGTCTCTTTTGTGGTCCCTCATCCCTATTATTGTTTAGGAGCAGTTTTACGATTACTGCTATTATTATTATTATTATTATCATCATTTATTAGAAACGGCCATGAACTTGTATAAATGGGTGTATATAGATCGAGAAACATTGGTACCAATCAACAGCATAGCAAAATTGAAAGTTATTCCCTTCCGTCCAATTGATTCTTTTCCCAACTTGGCAGCAACGGTTCTTTGGACACATCGCCAGCCTCATCGATAGATTTCTTAATTCCGTATAAAGTTTATGCTTCAATTTTTTTTTTTTGAGAGGAGCCACCCACGATCCTCAGCAATAATTTAAGATTCTTAAGGAGACGGACGACGTACCAGAGAAAATGTGACAATTGTCATGCATAAGCCCCTGGAGACCAGAATTATCACAAGATGAGGAGGAGAGCCAACTCGACCTGCTTATTATTATAATTATAGTTTTTCGTTACTATTATCATCATAGATTTTTATTATCATAGATTTTTATATTTTGATTAGTACTATCATAATTGTTATCGTCGCTCTATCATAATTATTACCATCACCATCTTCATCGTATATTCAGTACTATTCTATGAGGACAACTGAAAACCGGGACGATCTCGTTTATGTACGTAGATGGGCGTTTTCTCTTTTAGGATAGCAAAAAAAAAACTGAGCGCTTATTGTCAGGAATGATGATCTCCAATAATATTTTTACTCTATATAGGCAAGAACCAAAGATTCAGACAGGGATTATGCGAAGTATGCAAATGAATAATTACAGTGCAGCAGCAGCAACGTTGTGTACAAAAATTCCAAAAATATTATTATATAGCTGAAAAGTATTGCACAACCTTTTCGTAAACTGAGTATTCGCAGAGAGAAACTGAATGAATTACAAAAAAAAAAAAAAAAAAGTATAATACCGAACATCAACTCATTACATCAAATGGTCTACCAGCCCAAATATAATTTCATCTAAACATTCATAAAGCTAAAAATATGAAGAAGTATAAGATGAAGGATATTCTATAGGAAGACAGGTCCAACAAGCAAACGTCAAACAAAAGGGCAAAAAACATTAACAGAAAACAGAAACTCATCATATGCCGAAGGCCAAAACATAAAATAAAAAAAACAACTGAAAAAGTGAGAAAACAGAAGCTGAAAACTAGCACAGGAATCAAGGTGACTCCATAATTTTCGTGAAGTGAAACAGATGTATCACAAGGGTATCAAGTTTGAAATAGAAAAATGAAAATAGAACTCATGAGCGAACCACCAAAGCCAGCACCAAAACTAAACACCAAAAAAAAAAAAAAAAAAATAACAATAATAAAAAGGAAATGATAATAATTACAAATGATGAAAAACAAAGAAATATCTAGTGGCAAGAGCCACTAGGGGTCAGGTCATATCAACGAGAATTCAAGAAAACATCCCGCTATTGAAACCAACAATAGGTCTGCAATTATCGACAAAAACCTGGGACTCATCCAACAAATGTTTGACCACTTCTTCGATCCCGTCTCCGTTTTTCAACCATGAATAACGATGGGCAACATTGCCGTAACGATCAACCAAGAATTTCTCAAAGTTCCACTTGATAAACGAGGTACCCAACAATCCTTTCTTGTCATTTTTGAGATGTTGATAAATATTATGAGAGTGTTTCCCGTTGACCTTGACCTCGGTGAATACTGGGAATTGGATGTTGTACTTAGTGAGCACCTGTTCGATGGTCGAGATCGCGGATGACGGCGAATCAACAGAATTGGAACGTGGTTTATAGTAAGGGTTAGTGGAAAACATTGAAACCGCATTATTAGAAACACTCCTGGAATGCACTGATATGCTATTCATCGAAGCTGATGCGGCAATTTGTCTTTGGTTTTCGGCAATCGTTGCCAAATCAGATAGCGAGACGCTTCTTTTATGAATTGGGGTCATTTTCATCGAAGAATAGTCGGTGATGACGTTCTTTTTCTTCAAATTGAATTGGTAGCACGGGAAGCCAATGACCACCAACCCTTGAGAATGATACTTGTTGTGCAAATAATTCAATAACTTGAAATTTTTTGCCGCTAGCGATCCATGGAACGAAACGTTCACCACAAGCACCACTTTGTCACGGAGTTCTGAAAACTCAAAGTGATTCCCATAGATATCGTCAGCAGAGAGTTTGTAGAAATCTGACCCAATGCTATATTGAGCAGATTGTGATGGTCTAATCCCATTAGTGATGAAATGGTTATGAGAGGCAAAGCTGGTGGTGGAATAACCAGCTCGCGAATTATTGACCAAATGATTTGGTTCGGCCATCGACACGGAAACCATCGAGTGTCTATTTTGGCATGAGCGGTTAGCGTTACGGAATGTCTGGAGGTCTTGAAGAGTATCATTCGCCTCTGGGTCTTGAATCGATTGTTGGTGGGTAATTGTATCCATCAGGATGACGCTCGCGAGATCAGGGTCTTTACTGATGGTAATGAGCTTTCTTTTTCTTTCAATAACATCATCGTCGTGATAGAAATCGGTGTCAAAAGTGAAATCGTCTTCGTCTTTACTGATGATGGATATCGTATCTTGATAAACACTGGATTGCCTTCTTGCCCTTTTGGTAGTAGACATTGGGGCTCTCGCTCTTACCTCGACGGTGCTCATTGAATACTTTGTATCAAACGAGTCATCGTTAGTGTAGCCATCAATGATGTCTTCCAAATCCCTTTCTAACACCGATTCCCTTTGGATTAGATCATGGTGATGACTCTTGGAGGCGATTGGTCTTTGAAAGCTGAAGATTGCTTCTGGGGTAGTAGGGGTCGATGGCGATGACGAAGATTGGAAAGAGAACTGGTGATCTAATGGGGAAGGGGTCGAGGAGAAGGATGGAGGTAATATTCTGTTGTTTTTGTAGGCGACAACTGTTGGAGACCGCGAGATCATGACTGACTTTTTTTTTTTTTTTTTTTTTTTTTTCAAGATAGTGAGAATGCAGAACGGTCCGCGTGTTGCAAATTGAGAGGAAAGTGTTGGAATAGTAAGGGAAAGAGTGTAGAGTTGGAGCTATGATATGCTTCGATATATTTCGTCGAGGAAAAAAAAAATATTTCTTTCTGACTATATAATTTTGAACTTAGTTTGTTGTATTTATTTGAATTTGAATTTGAATTTGAATTTTTTTTTTTTTTTTCCAAAGGAGGGACGGACACTCGTAGGCACACACAACAGGAAGGAGGGCGTGTTTTGTATATTGTTTTAGGTTTGTTGAAGGAACGAAACGTATTTCTTGTTGTTGTTTTGTTGTTGTGTTGAGCGGTGAATGGTAGAACCAGCAAGGAAGGGCAGTGGTTGGAAGCTGGTTTCTCCATAGATGGAGGACAGGAAACGGCTCTTATAGCTGGGAGAGCAGACCTGACAGAGGCTAAAAGATCGACGGGAAAATTGCACCAGAAAAGGTGCAGTGAGTTGCCGCCGCTACTGGTGTTAGGCCTCCGGAAGAATTACGGTTGTGCTTCTGCGGTTTATTATTATTGGTACAACAACAATATAATAATAATAATAATAATAATAATAATAATAATAATAATAATAATAATAATAATAATATACAACAACACACAATAATATCACCAGCAACAATCACCAACAACAACAGCAAACAAGGTGGGGAACAGAGGGCACCTGCCATCATCAGCAGACATATTGTCAGACAGAGAAACGTTTCCCCTTAAAGCCAATACGTTTTCCCACTATTATTCTAAAACAGCTAGCACAATGCACTACTAAAAAACCAAACACTAAATACTACTCCTCCACATCCCATAGTACCCAAAACTAATCTACACTAGACGCAAAAAACCATCTTTGATAAGCTGATTTTTTTCTTTTATCGGTCAAACACATTTAAGTTAAACAGACAGACCCCCCCTCCCGACGTAAACTGTAGATAAGTAGGACCTCCCACCAATATCAAATATTTTATTTGGGAATTGCCAGGTGCCGAGGCATAGGGGGACCCCATAAATATGTGGCAAGGGTGACTATTACCAACTATGACCGATAAGCACAACAGCGATCTATTGCGGTTCTTCTTGCTACTACTATCTCACCAGAAACACCTGTTGTCTCAAGTTGGTTGGCAAAAACTATTGTCTTTTTTATTTTTTTTTTTTTTTTTTTTTTTCGTTTTGTTTGAGAAAAGCCCCTCAAGATTTGTCTCTGCTCTTCTTCTCAAGTGGGTTATCTCCATCGTTGTAGCGCATCGCTGTAGCGCATCGCTGACGCTTCCCTTGAGAACATGCCAATCTGTGTTGACTAAAAAATATATGTTTTTAGCAGGATATTAGTTTGCACTATCCGATTGTGCGTGTCACCCTGATGCTCGTCTACATTATTATTTCCCTACTTGTTGCTTGTTCTGGCCACTTGATTGTCGCCAATCATCGAGAATTATCTGAATAGTATTGAAACAGCAATATATTCCAGCTACGTTGGACAAATAATGTACCGTTATGGTTAATTTCCTGGACCTCCACGTTGACTAATCATACCACGTTTCTTATGTAAGAAGCAGCGCCATTTTTTTTTTTTTTAAATCCCCCCTCACTACAATTCCCATCCTCTTACTATCATCTCAATTGTGATGTGAAATGTCACATATCATATATCCCCAATGAGACCGGAAGACACAAACACCGGGACCTCTGGCTCAAGGACGCTCACCGTCGCTGCCAGAACCCTCCGATTGACAGCAGCCAATGAGGATGAACTGCAGCAACCATCGTCGTCATCGACGGCAACCCCCGGCCATCATGATGGAATCATTCAACCTTCAGAATCCTTCGCCAACCAAAATAATCGACGCGTAACATGGGCCGAAGATACCATTGACAACGAGTTTATGAACAAGAAAAAATCCAAAATTTGCTGTATATTCACTCCAAACAGTGGGGACTTTGAAGAAGAGACCGACTCATCTGGTGGCGAGAGTGGCAGCAGCAGCAGTAGTAGCAGCAGCAGCGATGATGATGATGATGATGATGATGATGATCACCATAATCACATCAGTGGCGATAATGACGATATGCCCCGGCCAAGTGCTAGAAACCATGACCACCATTGTGATCACCATCGAAAAAGAAAGGGGAAGAAGAAAATAAAGGACAAGACCCAGCTTCCTAAGCCAAATGCTTACGAAATACAGCCCAAATATAGACCATTGAAGCGTGAAGATGGAGAGAATTAATGAGTGGAATTATAATCATTGAGGCCTTTTATGGATTTGATCGCAAGGGTCATTCTATGTTTGTGGTTTCTGGTGGAATGTACATGTACAATATACAACTACCAGGCAATCAACAGGATATATTTCCAGTCATACAGAATGGTGTCATTAAAAACAGAATAGTGGATATGATAGTCTCCTCTTTTTTTATGATACAGGTAGTATATAATCTCCAGTCATTGAAAGAGATCTAATAACATGGGGGGGGGGGAAGTATAGATTCGGAAGCAGGGTAAGGGATACATGCCTTCCCTTCCCTTTAATATGGTATTTTGCACACAAGTTGCTACCACCAAGACCACACATGAATAATAATACATGATTTCGATATAATTATAAAATAATTGTTGTAGTGTTAATCAATACAAGATAAATGGGGCACTTACCCGTAGTTGGGTTGGAATCTTAGTGTCAAAATACAGTGTGGTTTCTCCCCCACGTGACAAAAATTCAATGAGATCAATTGCACCTTTATTTTTATTTTTGGTAGCTGTGTTTCCACCTAAATCAGGAAATATATCACCAAATACCACAGTTGGGCTTATTTTTTTTTCTTTTCTATCCCTATCATTTGTTGGCCGAAAATTATCTTGATATTAACCCCGTATCCTACTTTGATTTTTTTTTTTTTTTTTTTGTTCACCGTTATTTTGACTTATCATATTACAATAATTCATCCCATCCCCCCATAATGAGTGGAATTGTTGGGAAATTGGTGGCGGTGGCCATGAGACAAATGGCCAAACCTATCTCGGTAAGTCCTCAAATTATTTTCTTATGAAGAATTGGGAATCTCTCTCTAGGATATAGATATATTCTTGGATAGCTATATACTCTAGGATATTACCTGGGATGTATTCTTGGACAGACATGTATTCTGGGATAGAGATATATATTTCCTGCTCCATCCCTCGACAATAACTAACACCTTCCCTCCTCAATAGCTAACGATAAAATCCCAAGCAATCCAACACCCACGGTTTCGGAAATCCTGTATTTTCATTGCCCAAAAGCTTCATACCTGGGATATCAAGCTTCGAATGTCGCTTCTTGGTCAATCAGAAACCAAAGTGCGACCATTGAACGACCGCAAGGCCATCGAAGATGGGGCAACTTTCCTTGCCGAATCGTTTGTCTTTGGGGTGGCGGGGAGCATCATATTGTACGAAGCGTACAAGACTAGGAAAAAGCAAAACGAACGTACCGAAATGATCGAGGATGATATCAAAGTGTTGCAAGACGAAATCGAATATATCAAACGGAAAATGAATGATTTGGGAGTGAAATTGGACGATTATATGGCCCCTAAAGAATTGAGACCTAAGGTTTTGAAAACCGTGACGTCAAAAGAAGAACAAGATACTCCGGAATCGATTCAATTGAAAGAAAAAAATACATTGATTAGTGAAATTGAAACCTTGGAAAAAAAGTATAAAGATATCAAAAAATAGTAGATGCCTAATATTCCATGTTCATTGGCTGTTAGTCCATCATTGACTCTCTTTTATGATCATACATTTTTCATTGTCTACTAATTTTGATTCATTTTTTGATCTATATAAAAAAATACTCCTAAAACTCTCACATACTGTATATAAACGAGCTTGATAGACTGCAATATTAAGGACTCATAGATGTAATGACAAGAAAAAAAAAAAAAAAAAAAAAAAAAAAGTAAAAAAAAAAAAAAAAAGTAAAAAAGATACTTCTCATTTATCTTGAATTCAATTTTCAAACTTTTAGCTACTCAAACATGGCAAAAAAAAAAAAAAAAAAAACCAACAGTAAAGGAAGAAGCAATACATGCTGAAATAACAAAATAGTAGTAATAATATAGTTTTTGAAGAAATGAAGAAAGGGGGGAGAAGAAAAGAAATACCAACTGAAAAACCCATAATTCACCAAACGCATAAACATCTCCCAATAATAATAACACAAATAAACCCTAACAGAGCTTTATTCCCCTTTTTTCAATTCACGTTAATCTTGGTTTCTTAAGAACAGGAGGCTCGATTATCTCTCCCAAAGTACCCAAGCCGAGAGAATTTGATCCTGGTCCGTCTGGAGGAGTCGGCAATAATTGACCCAATTCATTAACACCCCCGGAACTTGTAGACATCAAATTCTGATCTTGTTGTTGCATTAATTCAGTGCCAGTTAATGGCATAGGAATCGATTGCTGAGAGATTGGACGTGTGCCAACCTGGCCAATCGATACCCCAAGAGCCTGAGGTGGAGCTTGCGGAGGAGTATGAATTATATGTGGTGTTTGAGGGGTAAGCGACTGCTGATGAGGTTGAGTTGGCTGTGGTTGTTGACCTCCAATTGAAGGTTGTAGGACATTCGAGTGAACTCCTGGGGGTGTCAACTGACTCAATTGAGTCATATCGTGAGCCATCGGTGGCAATTTTCGAGTTTGATGTACTGGTGGTGGTTGCACTTGCTGTATCAGCTGCAGCACTGGTTGCTGTATCGGCTGTTGTTGTGCTGTTGGCTGGTGATATTGTTGTTCTTGTATTTGATTAACCATCATCTCAGGATTTTTTTCACAAGGATTTTGATTATTCATGGCTTGCAGTTGTTGGGGGACAGGTTGCTGAGCCTGCTGCACAGGAGGTTGTATTGGTGGTTGATTTGGTGATTGCTGCTGTTGTTGTTGCTGCTGGGCCACAGGAATCCGTTGCTTTAAATGCTTTTCCAATATCTGATATAAATCCTCTTTGGTGAAAGGTTTAGCTAAAATGTCACTCATACCGTGCCTCAAATAAGCCATCAAGTCGTCATCATTGATGTTACCAGTCATAGCAATAATCGGGGTTGTACTATCAAAGTTCCTGATTACCGACGTGGCGCTAGCACCATCCAAATTTGGCATGACAATATCCATTAATACCAAGTCATATTTCCCTTTATTGACCACAGAAATTGCAGACAAGCCATCAGTTACAATTTCGACAGTACATCCATATTTAAGTAGGAACTTCCGGCATAATTGGATGCAAACCATGTCATCCTCAACAAGCAAAACATTGAAAGAGCCTTGGAATGGCGGCGGCAACTCTTGAATTGGAATAGCCATCGGATTAGAAGTAGCCACTGCATTTGGAGGGGGGCCAGAATATACTGTGTTTTGCTGTTGCTGATGAGCCTGTTGTGGCCCTGGTTGTGCGATCTGAAGCTGTTGTTGCGAGCTTGACAGTCGATCTAAAGACTCTAACGAATGAGAGGTCGAATGAGTAGTGGTTGAACTTTGCTGTTGATTTTGCAGTATCTCTAGTACTTGATTCAGGTTCAAAGCTGGAGGTTGTGATCCCTGTTTTGCTGCATTGTCATCTTGGGCTGCACCGGCGTAGTTCAAGGACGGAAGATCTACTGGGGGTATTTCAATACCAGCGTTTGAAACACTTCTAATTATTGTCTCTATGGCAGAATGATACTGATTATTTATGGCTCTGAATTGAACTAATGACTCTAGCACGTTATTGTACTTTGACTTCATACTTTTTAACTCATCTCTCAAGCTGGAACAATCGTCAGTTAAATATTGAACTTTCTTTGTAAGCGAGCTGATGGCTTCATGCGAATGTTCTTGGGTGGGTTTCTTTTGGGTTGGTCCTTTTCTCCTAATGTTTTCCAAAGCGCCCTTATTATTCATTTTGAAATCTGGATGTTGGAATTCCCAAGCACCATCGACGTAATCTTTTGATTGTTTTTCATTATTTGAGATCTTCACTTTATGAAAATCATACTTGTTCAACTGTCTAACAAAACTGGCAAAGTTGCTATGCTTGAAATGTTTTGGCAAAATTTCCCTGGTGAATTCACTGGTATCCAAAACCACAAAGCTGTCCCCATTTCTCGTCCACCTTACGACGTCCTTGTACAAATCCTGTTCTAACATTTGATAGAGTTTCTTGACAAAATCTGTCGATCCATGAGATGAGCTGCTACCGCTCGATGCTTTTATCGCATCTTGGCCAGGCTCTGACTTCACACTGGCCATATTTCACAAGAAAGCAAGCAATACTTATATTATGCAGATGGGCTGAAGATCGAATGATGTTCTTTGCTTGAATGTCTTTATCTGTTGAGCAACGTCCCTTCTTTTGATAATGTTGGTAACTTCAAGAAATATAAAGAAAATGCCCAAATTAAAGAGGGGAAACGAAATCCTTATATTTGTGTTAATGGGCTCTTTTCCTAATGCGAGAGCGCTTGAAAGACTTCTATAGAAATAGCACGCAACTGTAGGAACAAACAAAACCAAATCGAATGAACAAGAAAATAAACGCAAAAAAAAATTTACCCACTTCTCAGGCTGTTGTTTTTTTTTCTATTATTATTACTTTTGAATTTTCTTTTTTCTTTCCAAATGGGGGGGTTTCTGTAGTTACTTTTGATTTCCTTCTTGGTTTAAACTCTTCCTTTTTTTTTTTCAGAATACCCCTTTTTATCACTCCTGTTGCTTTCCTTAAAGACAAAAAACGATGATTTGTAGTGTGACTATGGAAGAGAGAAAGCGGTTGCTGATTGAATGGGTGAATATTTTGTGATGCGGCATAGTTTTCAACGTTTCCATCAGTTTTCTTTTTTTTTTTTTTTTTTTTAGGATAGCCCCCATGGCTTACGTAATGCTTCACTTGACAGATGAGTAAGCACCCCGACCTGCTGTCACAAACGGTAATCTTAACTTACCACCATGGTTTGAGGAATAGAACGAACATTGTAATATTTTTTTTTTTCACTAGGTAATCAAAAAAAAAGCTGGCGATTTATTTATATATTAAAAAAAAAAAAAAAAAAAAAAAAAAAAAAAAAAAAAAAAAAAAAAAAAAAAAAAAAAAAAAAAAAAAAAAAAAAA
>JASTVC010000145.1:0-12966 GCA_031125765.1 Saccharomycopsis amapae
GGTATCTCGGAGCCAACAAAGAAAAGAGGTCGTAAGCCCCTTCTTACTGATGAGCATAAGGAATTCCTTCAAAAATTGATAGAGGAGGATGCTACAGTGACTCGATTTTATGTTGGAGAAACTCAAGAAAGCCTTCACCAATGTAAGAGCCAAGGCTACAACAATCTATAACTTCGCCACCAAGGTCTGTAAGCTTAGTCTCAAACGTATTTCTAAATTGGCTTTTAGAAGAAGTCTGGAGGAATTGAAGAAATAGAGACTCGAGTTGGCAGAGGAGTATAAAGACAAGCTCGACTTTGGTCAAAACTGTATTTTCATTGACGAAGCAGGTTTCAACATGAGTATGCGGCGTGAGTAAGGATGGTCTGCTGTAGGTGAAGAAGCAGTTCTCACTGTTCCTGTAACCAGAGAGCTTAATATTTCGTTCATTGGGGCAATTTCTGCCAAAGGTTGTATTGAATTAAAGGTCAGAACTCCAGTGGCTACATCCAAAAAGAAGAGAAAACTTGATTCAGAAACGACCATTGAGAAAGTGAGCAGAGGTACTACCGCTAATCACTTCTACAGTTGTGTAAAGTTAGTGATCCAGAAAATAGAAAATAATGAGGAGCTTAAAGGTATGAAATATTTGATCCTTGAAAATGCTGCCATTCATAAACGACGTGATCTTCAGTCACTAATGGCACTGAGTGGGTTGGAACTTGTGTTTTTACCTCCTTATTCTCCAGGATTGAATGCTATAGAAGAATTCTGGTCAGTATGTAAGAGTAAAGTCAAAAGATCAAGCTCGAGCAAGAAGGAGCAATTGAATCCAAGAGTGAAAGAAGCCACAGAAAATATTTCCCTTGATAGTTATAAGGGATTCTGCAGACATGCTTCTAGACATATTGATTTCTGTTTACAACAGCTCTTTTGAAAACAAATATTAAAGAAAGAAAAAAAATTAGAAAACAAACCAAAAAAAAAAAAATAAAAACTATAAAAAAAATTACATAAACACACAACAAAGCTCAAATACAAATTGATGAAAATTTAAAATTTTAAGGAAGGACGAAACCACTCTAAAAATTTGGTTATGAGCATTTGAAATAGTAAATGATTGTTGTAAAGGGGCTTAATTCAATGGATATAAATAATTATAATAATATCAAAGATAAAATATTAATGAAAGCATAAGAATTTTATGCATTTAGTATGAATTTTATTTCCTGTTGGTATGAATAATTAAAGTGCAATGGTATGAATAAATTCCTCTACGGTGGTACGAAAATACCGGGGGTCGGCATAAATTATTTTTCGCCACTGGTATGAACATTTCTGGTGGTTGGTATGTACGAATGAAAAATGAAATCACTGTACTATACATATATATATATATATATATAACCAATTAATTGTGACTTACAGGGCCTATTTCAAGATATCCTGGGGGTAAATTGTATGCACGTGATGCGGAACGTGGAAGCGCTGGCAAAATTCTGGACAGATCATACAAAAAAAAAAGCACCTCAAAAAATACATCCAACATAATGTAGTAGTATAGCATTGCTAGACTTTATTCAAGGAACACCCTACACAGCATGTTGCTTTCGAAAATAGTGTCCACAATCGTGCTCCTTGCACTGTCTTTTGCACACGAGGCCGACGAGGTGCCTCTTGATACTGGATTGTCTCTTCCAAAGTTGGTGGATTTGACCAGTTCTAAACAGTTGTCAAGTAAGTGACGATCAAATATTGAATTACGTAATGAAAATAAGGTATTAACCAAACATTTTTTTTTAGACTGGGAATCAAGAGGTAGCACCTCTCTCGACGGTGGGAGATTACTTTTAACTCCAGAATCTTCTTCTGGGAGATATGAAGGTTCTATTTGGAATAAGAATTACAGGTTATCTAAAAAATCTTTTTCTATAGACTTGACTTTTAGAGCTGCTGGTTCCAATGGAAAGACTGGTAACGGGTTTGCATTTTGGATTTTAAATGACTCCCAAGGTAATGTTGATAAATTGGTCCGCACTGATACAACAATGTATGGGGGACCTTCTAAGTTCGATGGGTTAGCAATTGTTGTTGATAGCAATGGCCCATTGGGGTCAACACTACGTGGTTATGCTAACGATAACTCTAAAGAGTTCGACGTTACTAATCCAGAATTTTTCAAACAAGAGTTTGGGAAATGTATTATTGGATACCAAGATTCCCAAGTTCCAGCTACTCTAAGAATTAGTTACGACGATATCTTCAGCCAATTCAAAGTTTCGATTGATAATAAGATCTGTTTTGAAACTAATCAATTTAAAGTATCTGAGTCAGATTTAGATTTTATCATTGGTGCCAGTGCTGCCAGTGGGAAATATGATAAGCAAGAGGCTTTTGAAATTTTCAAACTTAATGTCTACGACACAATTATACCAACTGAACAAGAATATGACCATGTGGAATTAGCATCGCAACCAATAATTATCACCAAGAATGCGGATGGAGTGGTGACCAGTAGAACTACTGGAGTCCCAAAAGCATCACAAGAGCAACCAGACACTACCGTCCCAGATAATGACAACCAAGAATCAATCAACAGAATTCTTAATAAACTCACTGCCTTTGATGCCCAGATATCCAAAAAATTATCAGACACTATGGAAAAACAAAATACCGAGAATTCTAACTTGCACAGAGAGATTGAACAATTGACTTCCCAAAACGATATTTTGGAAAAGTACTTGAAAGAAGTCGACCGTAAATTACATTCTCTTGTTATGGGCGAAGAAAACAAGAAACAAGAAAAGGAAACTTTCAGACTTGCAACCTTGCAGAAAGATGAACTTAATAAAGATTCCACCGAAAAATTGTTTAAAACCATTAAGACATTCATTTATTTATTATTGGTTTTGATTTGTGTGTTGGGTACCTTCATTTACCGTCTCAGAAGTGATATCAAGCACGCTAAGTTGCTATAAAGGGATTTGATAAATAAGATCACTCACTCCTTTTTCATGATATATTTGATGAACGATTTCATTTCATTCTACTTTTTTTTTTCCGTGTCTCCATATTTGCCCTGATTCTCTCATCTTTTGACACTTACGATTCATTTTTCATGACATATTTCACATTGTATTTGTTTCTATATGTACACTTTATCATCAAAGAGTTTGAGTTACATTTTCTCTATAATAAAATGTTGTAGAGGACGTATGCACCCCCGAAAATCTGGATGTGGTCATATACGGGGTGTTTGGCCGGGTATTCGTTCGTGGTGGACCAATAATTGAAAATTCAAATAATCAAAATCAAATAATTGTAAAAGACATATTAAAAAAAAATTGTGTGTCAACACAATATAACATAAAGAGATACACCAAATAACCATAACAACTATGAGATACTCTCCTTACTTAAGAAATGTTCAAAAGGTGTTAGTGAAATCCGCTAAGGGAAATCCAACCGGTTTGGCTGGGTTGTTGCAACATCCAAATCCTAGACCAGCCCTTATTACTCTTTACAATGTCACATTAGATACCCTAAATACTAAGTTCCCTGAATACTCGGTTTACAGACAAGCCACTGAAGGTTTCACCAAACAAAGATTGGCTGTGGTTGAAAGTAATGAAGTTGTTGAAGATATTGAAAAGAAGATTGGGGGTGGTTTGATCGAAGAATTGATTGTTCAAGCCAATGAGGAATTGGAATTGGCTAATAAATTGGCTGAATGGAAATGGTAAGTATTATCTGTTTTTTATTCTTGTTTTTATTTATTTGGGGGAGTTTCTGATTGATGCTTTATTTTTGAGGGCAGAAGTTTACTAACTATATGATACTAGTTGGGAGGAATTGGAAGAAAAGCCACTTGAAGACCAATGGACTTATTTCGGTAAAAAGATCTAAATGGAACATAATTAGAACTACTGCAACAAGTTTGCATCGTATGTCATCTATCATTTTGCTATCACTAAATATACTGATTTATTGGAAATGGATATTGTTATTTTTATTTGTCTTGCAGAAATATCGTGCATACTCTTTCTGGACAGTTTGAACTAAGACCACCATGGTAATTGATCTGATTTCTCAATTTGGCAAGAGAAGTGGTTTTTGACGTGTTTTATTTTTTTATTTTTTTTTCTAGTTTTATAGCTGTCCTATTCCTTATTCTAGCATATGTCATTCTACTACATACTTGATCAGTGATCAATGGAAATGTATATTATTATCTTTCATCTTATCTGCTTTTTTTTTGTATTACTCTAAACAGCAATTCCTGTAGGCAGCAGTGATGAGACTTCAAACCAATTGATACCAGAAACTTGAACCATTATTAGACAACCTTAGGTCGAAGGCCATCAGTGTAATGATGTTTAATTCAAGTTTATAAAAAGATTCATCATGATCCTACAAAACCTATAAAGCTATTTTAAATATTATAGTTTCTGGGCTACCCAAAACTCGCAATCATATATCCATTTCCCTAAAGATTGAGGATTTCCACCATATGTAGACTTAATCCCCGATTCTCTCTTCACAAACTTGAATCCGATTTCTTTAATTAGACCTATCAAGTCTTCTAATGATAATTCTAAGCCCTCCATTGGTACATGTACCTCTTTATCATCTACAATAATATTGGTCGAATTACCATCTTCTTCGAAATGCCATAACAATGGTCCAAAATTTATCCAATGACCCCCAGGCTTAAGGGTATTGTGAATGGAATATAAATATTCGATAATGTTTATAGCAGTATCAAGGAAAAAGCATGTGACTAATGAATCGAATTTCGATTTATTTTCCTCCCTGATTCTTATAGAATCGCTAGAGATGGAATAGAAGTTTGATTGTTGAATTTTGGTGTTCGGTCCATAAATGTCAATGAATGATCCAGTGGTGATCGACATCAAATTTTCAACATTTAATCGGGGGTTTTCTTGATGTAATATAATCAACTCATTGACAGGATTGATGTCAGGAACAGTAATGCTTCTTAGTTGTTTTGATCTTGAAGGTGAAAGAGAGAATTTATGAATAAAAGGGTAGAGCTCCATGAGCTTGCTTTGATCATTACTTGTTTGAAAGGGAATCTTATTGAGAAAATAATTGGACGCCAATAGCATGTGAAATGAAACTTCATTACCTTGGCACAGATATCCTTTTAAAATTATCTCTAATATCAATCGTCCTAATCCAGCTCCAGGAACCAAAATCCTTAATTGTGATTTCTGTTCAATTGTTAAATACTGATACAATTCCTCCAAACTTTCTATGATCCTCCCAAAACTAATATTTCTCTCTTCGCGGCATTCAGTACTCCATTCTCGTGATATTTGACTCAATAAAGACCTTGTTTTTTGGGTATCGGACGGTTTGCAAGCATACCAATATTTTGGATCTAGTGGAGCATTCCAATCACTCGCAACCAGTTGACCGAGTTGCTGAAAGAAAATGTTATTAGACTTAATACATTCAGATACTTTATTGAGATGGCTTTGAAACCACGGAAGCATTTTCTGCTGCTCGGGTATTAAGCTGGCGAATTTACTTCTTTTTGGGAGAATTAAGTCATTCATCGCCCATTTTCCATAGTCATTGAACGATGATCTGTACCAATGTTAGTAACCAATATTGATAGTGGATGGTGATGATGAGACAAATTACATACAAAACTGATGTAAGAGCACGGTACTCTTCTATGCTCTGTTGGGAAGACATTAGAGATCATAGCTATCCTATTGTTTTGGTTGCTTCTATCAGAGAGGTCACTAGACATCATAAGAAGAAAAAAAAAGTCTAATCTGAATAGACCCCTACTGGCGGTATATAGATTATTTTTTTTTGTTGCCTTTCGAGAAGATGAGTTTGCAAGTTCTGCAGTGGAACTTCAAACTTCCAAGAATAAGATACTATTTGTTTTAGCTGTCAGAGGTAATTAATATGTCAGGTAGCAAAGGCAAAAAGAAGCAGCAGGGAAAGATCACAAAAGAAGAAGGCAAATCAAGCATTATTCCTTTTGATGATACTAAAACAAAAACGGCACAAGAAATTCTCGATTTATTCGAAGTGGTTTTCAAAGACCAGTTACAATCAGAATTGTTATATGATCAAATTCAGCTTATAAAACAGCAGCTATATGAACGAAATTATTTGGAAGCATTTGGAGATGGTACAAGAAACAAATTTTACATGGCTAGGTGGTCACCTAGTCGGGCGTTAGCGTATGCTTCGATCTTTTCATACCTTGAAGAAGTTTATCAATTATTGACAACTATTATAACCAAGGAGGAAAATTTGGTTAATTGTTTGAGTATTGGAGCTGGAGCAGGGGGGGAGTTTGTTGGAATAGCTTCTGTTTTTTCGCGGATGATGGAAAATCTGGCAAATATTGGCTCAAAGAAGGTCAAGGTGAATATCGTCGATATTTCTGATTGGGATAATGGTTTGCAGGATATCTTTGGATATATTGATACAAATTGGTTGGTTGGAAGTTCTGATTTGAGCTATATATTTGAGAAAAAAGATATTTTGCAAATGAGTGTTGAGGACTTGGAATTGGCCAGCCAAAACTTTATCACCCTGTTGTTCACCACGAATGAACTTTTCAGAGAGAATAAAGTTGAAGCAATTCGATTTTTACAGAAATTGAATAACTATTGCGCTAAAGGATGTTATTTTTTGATAGTGGAGTCAGCGGGATCATTTTCCCATATTGAAATCGGAACCAAAACATTTCCAATACAATTTCTTATTGACACAATCTTGACAGGTAAACCTGGAGAAGACGGAAGCTGGGAACTCGTAAACCGCGATGATAGCTGTTGGTTTAGAATTGAAAAGCATTTGAATTATAGTATGAAGTTGGAAAATATGAGATTTTTCTATCGCTTATATAGAAAGTGTTGATAAGATTTAGAGTTTAATATCTCAAAGCCTTTTGAGCCAGTTACACATGATTTAGTATACTAGTATAATTAAATTGTATAAATTTGATGCTATGAAAAAAATAAACCGGGCTATATGCTTAGAAAAAAAAATTCTGAATGAAGAGTGTGAATTCCAGAATCCACAAGCGAAAAAATAAAAAACATTAAAAACATTAAACAGGTCATAAAAGCAGAGTACTAAGCTAAATGAAATGGATGATCATCACCCGAGAAATAAGCGACAACTTTTCATTATAAAACCAATACCCAATTACATGGATGACAAGATGGTGGTGACACCGAGGAAACCAGCAAAGATGGCAATGATCTTCCAGTTGTCTTGGCCATTAATTCTGACAGCATTACCACTAGAAGAGGAAGTGGAGTTGGAGGCAGAAGTGGAGTTGGAACCGGCAACGTTTTGGGTTTGAACAAGAGAAACACTGGTAGTACTGGCCATTTTTGGTTATTTATAGACTGGAGAATAGAGGGTTGGTAATAATGTACGTTTGTTATAAAAAAGTGATAGTTAAAAGAGAGTTTATTTTTAAGCCGCTATCGAAGGGGAGTAGGGCATTATTTATAGTAAAAAAGCAACATATATATACGGGGGATATAGAGGGTGAATGATCTATTTTTATTTATTGTTGTTGTTTTTGGAATAAAAAGGTACAAAGGGGGCGGTGGCGCGCGTCTCGGGTTGATTTGATCGTGTAAAATGCGTTTATTTTTATTTACGTTTATCCACATCTGCTTACACGGAGCAGCAATGTTTTTCTTCCACACTTACCGAGTAGGATGGCCATCCACCGTATTTGTATCTGTATATCCAAAGTCTGTCATTTGTCACATCAAGAATCTATTTTTGGTTGACGTGCCCACTTTTTTTTTGCTGTTGCTGTTTTTGTATTCGCTTCTTGGCTACATAGTTCACAATAACAATAAATGTTCTAGATTTCAATAAGGAATGAATTATTAAAATGAAAAGAAAAAGATAAATAAGCAAAAAATCAATAAATTAAAAAGAAAATGAGGTACCTCAAAAATAAAAATAAGATAATAATAATAATAAAGTGGACATACATACATACTGTTGAGACCATTAATATTCTTGAAAAATACTAATAAATAATAGAGAAAAACAACCAGTGTGGTAAAAATAAAAATAAATAAATAAATTATACAAACTGTTGGTTAGATAGAGATTATTATACATATATATATATATATATATAATAATCGGACCGACTGAAAGACGGACATGAAAATAATAAATCCAACAAAGCAACTCCAACCAAATGCTTTACTTTGCCCATCTTTCAGTTTTTTTTGTTGTTCTTTTACTAGGTTATCTTTTCTGTTCTTCCTTGTTCCTTAACAACATCCAGCCTTGGCACCAGCAGCCTTATTGACATTAAGTGATCCTCTACCATCATTGTTCAATTGATCTTGAGACACCTTATCTTGAATTAATGTGGCCAATTGGAAAAAGATTTCATCAACATTTTCATTGGTTTTGGCACTAGCTTCTATAAATGGAATGTTCAATTCTTTAGCCAAGCTTTCACCTTGTTGTTTAGTAATAGCTCTGTTATCCGTTTCATCGGATTTGTTTCCAACCAACATTAATTGAGCGTCGTCATTGGCATGTTGGTTAACGGTTGAAAACCAAGTTCTGACATTGGCAAAAGTTCTTTCATCAGTAACATCGTAAACCAAAATAATACCCATAGCACCTCTATAATAGGCAGTTGTAATGGTTCTGAAACGTTCTTGACCAGCAGTGTCCCAAACTTGTAACTTAATTCTTTTACCGTTAACTTCGATTGTTCTAATTTTGAAATCAATACCAATGGTAGTAATAAAACTTGGATTAAATTTATCTTCAACAAATCTAAGCAATAAACAAGATTTTCCAACACCGGAGTCACCGACTAATAATAATTTCATGATCATGTCATATGATCTAGATGGGGTTCTTGCGCCAGACATTATTAGATACTTTGTGTTATCCTGATTGTTCCGGTTGTTGAGAAATGAGAATATTTATGGGTTATATGCGATGATCTGAACTTTAGATTCCAAAATACAAAGTTCTTTTTCTTTTTTCTTCCTTTATGAGGTCTTTCCTTGATGAGGTTATAAAAAAAACACACACAGCTAATAATGCTCGGATGATAGGAGTGGATCTTCAGATAAAACAAGTATAACAAGCGACGGTATTGAAGAGAAATGTAAGCACCGTTATAAGAAAAAATAGTTCGGTTCTTAAATATAGTGGATGGCGTTATATTTGAAGAATCTACTTGTGAGAGATGATGATGGGAGATTATCGATGAGGTGTTTGATGTTGGTTTTATTTTTGTCTTTTGTCTCTTTTTTTTTTCTTGGTGATACAAAGTGCCTCCCACTACCAGCTGCAGTAAGTTACCCGGATGTATCTCTCGCACGTGACTATTGTTCTATTTCTTTATTTCTGATCTTTCGAATTCTCCCTGTAACAACTACACATAACTTCCAACTGTCAAACACATCATGGCTCTCTCAAGTAACCCCAAATTGGACACATTCTATCTCTTGTATTTCCTTATCCACATTCCAATAACAGTGCTCGTTGATAGTGCCTTAGTAATTCCTCCGGCTTACCGTTTGGGTGTTCAATCAAAAGTGTTGGACTTTCATGTCAGTGAGAATAAGGATTTTATTTTGTTATTGGCTCCTTCTTGGTTGAAGGTTGCCGGTTTTGTCGAACTAATTTTCCAACTTCCTGTGTTTTTCATAGGCATTTATGCTTTATTGAATGGTAAGTCTTCATGCATAATGCAATAATAAAACTATAAGAACTTTCCTAACATTTATCAAAAATAAATAGATATCAAGAAATTCTATCCATTGTTGATGACTTATGGCTTTAACGCATCTTTGACCACTTTATTTTGTCTTTATGATATCTACATTTACAATAACGAATCAAGTGATCTCATGGGATTCACAATTACTCAATCGGATAGATTGAAGTTATTTTGGGTTTATTTCCCAACATTTCTTATTCCATTGGTTATGCTCATCGATTTCACAAATAGAATCAGCAAAATGTTATCCAGTTATCAAGATTTGCAATCCCAGAAGAAAGAAAGTTGAACATTAACAAAGTCAATACATAAAAAACTATGTTCATTACAAACACAATTTACAAATTTCGCTACAAAAAAAAAAAGCAAAAACTCCAAACAATACAGGAAGTAACCCTCTAAGGTGTAAATTCAATACCGTATTGTGAAAAATATCTTGAGAAGAGGAGAACAAAAATTAAAAGAACACAAATAAATAAAAATAAGAGAAAAAAATCCATCACACCTCTCTTCATTAAAATAAGGGTAAAACCTAATTGTATTTGGCAATCAATTTTGTGACCAATTCAATGTATTGCTTTTCAGCATCTTCTTGGCTAGTACCCTTTAATTTGTCCCATGATGCCCACTTGTATTTACCTTTGAAGTCAAAAGCACCTGGCTTGGCAGTAGTGTTGTCCCCAACAGTAGCTTGCTTGAACAAACCATACAATTCCAACAATTCATCATCAGTTGGCTTTTGAGTCAAGTTCTTGACAGCTTCAGCCTAATTGGGGTTAGTTATGAAACATTCCTCCAAAATTTAAGCACAATTTATTTGAATGTAATTCCCACCACTAGTTCATAAAACAAAAAGAACGGTGAAAAGTTACTTCATGAATATGAAGTGAAACATACTTTTTCGTTGAATTCTGCGGACACCATTTTTTTTTTTGTGGTTTGTATTTGGTTTTTTTCTTTTTGATTTTGCTAGGTGATTTGCAAGGCTGTAATATGTGATGGGATGAGATGGGATCAAACGTTGATTGATCCAAAAATCCAACAAATTTATTTGGAGGCAAAATGTTGTGTAAGAGAACCTTGAGGCTACCTGGAAGGAAACGTGACTGTGTGCATGACCCGGAATGGTTATTGTAATAACGCCCTATATTAATTACACTATTGTACAATAAGCTTTTTTTCAACTAGGCACTTACAGACCAATAAGGTATATATATGTGATTAGAATCCATTAAGAAACTGTTTTATGTAAAAAACAGAGTGATAGGACGCGTTGTGGTGTGTATAATATGAAGTGAGGATTTCGGTACAATCCATTTTGAGGGTACAAGCACACATATCCCAAGGAAACGGGTCCATAGAAGCTACCATTTGCACCAATTTCACGGGTCATTGGAGAGCTATTAAGCCTCTTGTAATATAAGTTTGTTCTCACGATAATCGACAGATTGAGAGACTTATATTATAATTCGATCTACTGATTGTTGTATTGAATGAAGTAAAATAATTGTTGAAGTAAGTAAGTATAAATACTGTGTAGGTTGTAAGACGTGAAGATCTAAAAATGAGAATAGATAAAAATGAAAATGAGGAAGATCGTCTTATTTAAGAAAGTTTGATCTTCCCATTGAACTATGAAATAGTTCTAGAGAATAATAGAAGGTAGTAGAAAGCAACATGTAGTAATAGAAAGTTCTTCGAAAGAGTCTAAAGTTTCCAAAGAACTATTAATAACCAATGCCATCATAAAAGGTCATCAGTAACAATAATATGATTAGGGTGTGGCCGTAGAATGTGGATAAATGAGGTGCCATTTTCGATTGGAATAGGCAGCAAGAGTTCTATTCGTCGATTTCGTAATTTATTTGGCATCCTTGGGTAGAAATATATAAAATTGAACACTCAACAGCATACGCATTAATACGAGATTACAGCTGAGCAAAGGCTACTGAATGTGTACATTAGAGCTACAAGACACCGCTGACAAGTTGTTATTGTTTAAATACACCAATTGAGATGACTTGATGGCAATTTTGAGGGATATTGAGAGTCTTGAGAAATACCAATAAAGGTGGGAAGAATGAGGTGGCACAGAGATACTGTGTATCTAGAGTTCATTTTATCATTATTTATGAAAAATGCTTCCATTTTGGTGCTTTTTGCTGAAGATGATGTGCATATATGATCATGTAAATGTTGGCAGTGAGTAAGCATTGGTGTACTATTGTACATAATACGAATAGGATCACCCTACTTTACATTTTATCGGCTTAAATTATTTTGTTGTTTATCATTTGTCTTCCTTATTGTTATTAGAAGACAAGAACCAATCCCACTATTATTATTCATTTAGCACATTTACCTATGATTTATTACTGTTAATTCAGCCTAATAACAAGTTGTTAAATACGAGCCACTTGTTTGAGTTGTGCGTTCTATCAGATAGTTAGAGACCAAGTACGGTGATAACATCTGATCTTCTTATCACATATCTAACGCGAGATCGAGTGAAGATAATTATGGATATAGGATTAAGAAGTCGACTCTTCATCCCTTTCGTTTTCTGTTGTCATTTCATCGTCTCATACACTGAAACCGGAAACAAAAACGAGAAAAAGAAAAGCCAGCATTTGTATGATCTAATAATCTTTCCACTATTGATGTTAATCATCCTCTGTCTACAGTAGAAATCCCGGCGGAATTATTGCAGCGGCCAATGGTCTACATTGACAGTGGTGTTGCTATTTTCTATAAATGGACCACAGTAACTTCAGAGTTCCAATTAAAGCACTCTATTTCCGCCAAGAATGATACTGAACAAAAAAAAATTTGAACAATTATGATAATCACCAGCAAAAATTTGTTAATTGGCATTGATTTTGGAGGAACAAAAACAGATTATGCCATCCTTCTGCCAGTTCAAGCCAAAATCGTGAAGTGTGATTGCCTATCATAACTCTTCAACCACAGCCGATGTATCTTATGGTATTTATAATACTATTGATCGTTTATTTGACGAAGATAAGGGTTAAACCCCTAAAGATGTGTTATCTGGCACAATTGGTACAAATAATTTCAGTAATGTTGTGGTTGAAAAGGGTAAAGCAATATTAGATTCTGTTGCTGAAATCTATTATGAGAAGGTTTCTATGGCGATCCAGAAAATCGAAAATTTTGATAATGGAGTTTTTGCTGAAGGGAAA
>JASTVC010000146.1:0-12672 GCA_031125765.1 Saccharomycopsis amapae
TTCTTCTTCTTCTTCTTCTTCTTCTTCTTCTTCTTCTTCTTCTTCTTCTTCTTCTTCTTCTTCTTCTTCTTCTTCATAATCACTTTCCTCATCCTCGTCAATTGATTCCTCACCCGATGATAATTGACCATTCTCCTCCTCGCTAACTTCATCATCGATCTTCATATCAATCTCCCCGGCATACTTCTCCACGTACTCCTTGACTCTGGCATGATAACTATCGATATCATTCATATACAAGTGACTAGCGTCGCTGTTCAACGGGTCAGCAGCATTGGGATAGCTCAACAATTGGGGCAAAAACACATCAAAGATGTTGAACATGTCAAACATTGGCGACCACGTTTGGTTAATCACGTCCAAGCATACTGATCCACTGGTCTCGTCGATATTGGGATGGAAGATCCGGTTTAGAAACCCGATCGATGGCGATTTGTACGGATACTCGTTGGGCAATTCGACGTGGATTTTCCACGTACCTCCTTCATAAGGTGCTAAATTGAAAAAGCGTTAGTTATCATTTGCAAAGATTGGTAGTTTAACCATCCAAGTTACTTACTTCCTTGAGGTCCCAGGAATATCACATTGAATTCCTGCAAGTTATCTCTGACCAAGTGAACGGTATAGTCACTCATCAATCTTGATGGTGTTAATATATCTCCAATGTATATATATATATATATGGTAACTAGCAAATACTTACAACTTCATAACGTCTGACTGGATACGACTTTTTGAACTGGGATACAATGGTCAGTAATTGCACAGATAAGAAATAAGCTCAAGGAGAGATGAACGTACCTCATTTTCTAGAATGGTCTATCGCTGTTGATCATTGGGGATCTTAGAAGAACAACAACAACAAGAACAAGAACAAGAACAAGAACAAGGCGACAGCGGCAAACTCGATGAGATGAGCTGTCACGAGACCTTCTGATTGGTAATGGATTATGTAAGTTCGCATACTGTATTAGGTAATGAACATCCATTCCTACCAAGGACCTCCCAACTCATCGCCATGTTATCGATAACCGGCAGTCTGCCTTTTGAGAAATCAAAGAACACTAAATATCCTCGGCCATTCACCACAGCTCTGAAAATCCTCCCGGTGGTGATATTCCGGTCGACGATTACTCATTGCGTCACATGACCCCTCCCGGAATTCCCACTGTAAGAAGAAGAAGAAGAGAAAAAAAAATTCCAACGTTGGTTTCTTCTTTCCCTTCTTTTTACATCTCTCTTTCTCTATCCACACATATATATATATATATACCCTCAATTCCCAGGATGTCTGCCATCAATGCCGCCAAAGACAAGGATCTCCACATCCTTATGGACACATTCATCTCCAAACTAAAACGAAAACAGATCCACGGGTCATATAACGTCGCCATCGAAACCGCCCAGCTACTAGTCAAGGTGGTGTCGTTGACCAAATGGACCTCGCTAGAACAATTAATCAGCAGCATATCGTTGATCGGTAAACGATTGGTCGATGCCCAGCCTCGCGCGTACACCTGTGGGAACGTTGTCAGAAGAGTGCTCGCCCTAATAAGAGACGAGTTGGAAGACGAGGAAAAAACTAAAGGCTCGACCGCCGAATCATCGAACGTGGGGTCGTCAATGTTCAATTTATTGACCCCTGCCAAACCCGATGCCAAGAACAAGAATAAATCCGGGATCAACGACCAGCGAGCCGTGATTATCCAAAGCATTCGTGATTTGGTTGACGAGATTCGTAATGTCGATCAGGAAATCGAAGGGATGTTGGATGACTTGGTCCATGATAACGAAGTATTATTAACCCCTACCCCAAGCTCGCAGACGGTGCTACGGTTCTTGAAACGTGCTAGACAGAAGAGAAAGTTCAAAGTCATGGTGACGGAATGCTTCCCTAACGACACCGCGGTGGCTCACAACTTTGCCAAGCAGTTGGCCGAAGCAAATATCGAAACCATTATTGTTCCTGATAGCACAGTATTCGCGGTGATGCCGGGGGTCAGTAAAGTTATTGTGGGTACCAGATGTGTGTTTGCTAACGGGGGGTCGGTAACTGAAAGTGGGGTCAGTACCGTGGTCGAATGCGCTAGAGAACATCGTACCCCAGTATTTGCCGTCACTGGGTTATATAAATTAAGTCCATGTTACCCATTCAATAGAGAATCTCTCATTGAGTTTGGCAACTCCGGTAAAGTTGTCAAGTTTCAAGAAAACACCCTTGTGGAAAACGCCGAAACTGCCAACCCTCTTTATGATTACGTGCCTCCAGAAAATATCGATATTTTCATAACCAATGTGTATGTATTATTATTCCCATCACCATGTGTCAGTCAAATTACTAACATCTTTTTTTTTTTTTTAGTGGGGGTATATCGCCTAATTTTATATATCGTATTGTTCTTGATAATTATAAACAAGAGGATATCGATTTATGATTGGCAAGAGATGATTGAAACCAAATATATGCATTCACCCATACCAATCTGCATACTAAAGGACTCGTAATGCTTGTCTTTATTTGTCTCTATATTTTTTATTTTTTTTTTTTGTTATCCGCCTGGTGCCTCGCTCGGTCTTTTTCTTTTCATATGAGGATCTTGAGCTGGATGTCTATGATTCAACCGAATTTATTTCACTGAATCATTTGATAAAGGGCTATATCGAACTTGCAAAAAATTTTTTGAGTACGGTTGCATTATATTTCAATGATGTAATTGTAATTATAAAATTTTACAATTAGTAAATTGGTAGGTAAAATACTTTTTGTCTTGTAAATATCCAACATCTTTTACATTGAGATTATCCAATTATTTATGGTAGACGCTCTGCAACTACTTTTCATCCTGCTATCCAACTACTTTTCATCCTGCTATCCAACTACTTTCATTTCACATGGTAGATCCTATCAAACTACTTTTAATTGATCATCTTTCATTTCAAAAATCTTCATGCACTTTGAAAAGATGCTAATTATTAAATGTGTTTATAAACCTACTTTCAATCAACGATATACCATCATCTAACATTTTTAATAATAAAAAAAAAATTCATACATTCGAATATCATTTTGATACCATTCTATAATACAACAGTCTACTATCACCAGTTTGGAGTCAACCAGAAACTGTAAACTCTACCTCTAATATGCTTTGTTTCCTCATCTTCCTCAAACATTGGCTTCCAATTCACCAAATCGATCTTATCGACTTTGAAATTATATGGGTCCTGCTGGGCTTTTTCAAAGAATTCCAAATCGTCATTCAACAACCATGGACGATGGGGCGAGAACACCACCAAACATTTCCCGGTCTTTGGGTTGACGAGGTCACGACAAGTTGTCAAAAGTTTGTGATGTTCGGTATGGTTGAAAACCAAATCACTAAGAATGATCAAATCGAACTTATCGCCATTGGTACCCTCATCGTTTTCATCGCTGATGAAATTCACAAGGTCTCCGTAATCGTTACCCCAAATATACCCTTGCACTAACACATTCTGCAAATCATAGCACCCCGGGTGCTGTTCTTGCAACGTCTGGAAATTGATCTTGATGTTATTGACTAAATCCAAATCAGGATAATCGGTACTGATCACTTTTTTCGGCTCGTTCAACGCACAAATTAACGATGGAAGCCCTCCTGCTGCTCCTAACTCGAGGATTTTTTTCCCCTTGATATACTGGGGATTGGAATCCAAGTATTGCGCAGTGAATTTACCGGCGTTCCATAGCAAATGGCCCCACAATGGAGAACTGCCGATGAGTCGTAGAGTGATGGATTTTGGAGTGACTTCTTTGGTGGGGGTGGTTGATGATGAGGTGCCGTTCTGAAGATCGGTGGTGAAACGTTCGTAAGTCACGAAATGACTTTCTGGTGGTGGTGGGCGAAAGTCCTCAGGCTCGTCGAAAAGCGCAGAGGAGATGAAATCGTCCTGGTCGTCAGACATGCTTGATAAGATGTAAGATCGGGTTGATTATTGGTTGGGGATTCATCTATTACGGCGGATTTGTTGATGTGATTTGTTTTTTTTTTTTCCTTTGAATTTTGGACCTTTTTTTGATCTTTCCGTTTTCGGCAATCGACCCAAAGATTTGGCTACGGGAGGGACCAGAAACTGCGACAAGAAACTGCCGTCGAGAAGGGAGAAGTCCGGCAACAGGGACGGAAAGAGTAATACAATTCTGGAGATATTTAGCCAATATATTGCCCAACACAGATCCAATGAGACGTGAGCGTTGTTGAGGACCCAGTCGGGAATGCTTCAGATGGATAAGTTGTAGTTTTGGCTTTTCATCCCCGTGACTTCCGTGTGCTCTTGTATTAGGGCTTTGTGTGACTTCTGAGTTCGTGCGGGTGGCTTCCCTTTTCCATCGCAACTACTGGCATTCTCTCTGCAGAGGGGCGCCGCAAAAGAATCCCTGCCTCAAACAGGATTTACTCTCCGGTTAGGATGCCCGTGGCGGGGGATCGGCCAAAGGAGGAAGCTTGGACTGAGAGAAAAAATCACCGCCATTTTTTCCTCTTCTCCTTTTTGTTTTGCCACTACCATCAATAAGCTAAAATCAAATAATCATTCAAAATGGTATGTGGAGAGCACGAGAATGAATGAGATCGGGATACGTGTGGGAAGTGATTAGTGGGAATGAGAGCTTTGCTGGAGGACATCAGAAACTGCTATGGTTATATTGGGAAGCCATGTAATTTTGTAATGGGGTTCCGCAATAAGAAATTTTGATTAGTGATACTAGATGGGCAATTTTTGATTGAGATTTTTGATGAGTATTATATGGAAAGAGTATCAAGTGGCCCTTATGGATTGTATATTAGGGATAATGGAGTTGATCTATCCATGTATTGAAATATTCAAAGTTGGAAATTATGAAATGGGAATCAAGAATTGTGAAGCGATGATCAAATTGCAAAAAACAAATAAAATAATAATATCAAGTATTATGATTAAGACGGAGTTAAGAACAGTTTCTTTTTTTTTTTTTTCTTTTGCCACCACAAAGTCTCAACCACCAAATGACATGATACTTGCACTACACCCCAAGTTATCTTTTACAAAAATGTTTTCTTTATACTAACACATTTCCATAGGGTAAAGTTCACGGTTCCCTTGCTCGTGCTGGTAAAGTTAAGTCTCAAACTCCAAAACAAGAAAAACAAGAAAAGGCTAAGGTCCCAAAGGGTAGAGCCTACAAGAGATTGTTGTACACTAGACGTTTCGTCAATGTTACCTTGACCAACGGTAAGAGAAAGATGAACTCTAACAGTGCTTAAATTTCATGAAATCCATTAAAAAAAATGAATCATGCCATATTTACATCGCCCCAGCTTTTTAAAAGAATCACATTGATTGCTTCAAAAAAAAATCAAGACCCTTTAAGTGAAGCTGGTACTCTAGTTGTTTTGTGTTATATTTTTTTTTCTGTATTTTACTGAATTTATAGTCATCAATGAAATCTCTTCACAAAAATTAAAACGACCCTTGATTGTAATTAGATGTATTAAAGTATCAACTTGAAAAAAACGTCAAAAGAAAAAGTTATCGGTGATTACTACTTGCCGTGCCTTTAGTACCTCACTCGTAATTGATTTTCTTTTTTTTTTTTTTTTCTTCTTCTTCTCATAACGACGCGAAAATTTATGATCATTTAATAAACAACCCATTGATTATCCTCAAAAATAAACAGTAATAATAACAATATTCACATCATGGAGAACGACACAGAGGTCACCATACTCTCAGAATCCCAATTAAATGGAGTGCCAACCGATGTGGAAATGAAAGATACTAATGATACTGTTCCTTCGATCACCAACAATCAAGACACCGAAGATGAAGAATTACAAGACGAAGATATGGGGACCACAGTGCTACCGATTGCCAAAGTGAAGCGGATTTTGAAGATCGATCCAAATTATACCCCCACTTCGGAAACCACGGTATTCATGATTGCCAAATCCACAGAACTTTTCATTAAACATCTCGCAATGAAGGCGCATTTGAACGCCAACGTGGAGAAACGTAAGAAGGTCCAGTACAAAGATTTCAGTGCCGCAGTGGCTGCCAATGAGGAGCTTGTGTTTTTAAAAAGAATGGTGCCACCAACCGTCAGTGTTAGAAAGTTGGTGAAGAATGATCAAATCAAGTATAGTAAGAGCAGATCGGCCACCAAGAGTTTGGTCACCAAGACAAATAAGAAGGCCACAGGGACCAAGGCAGGAGAATCCGACGAAAATGAAACAGAACCCGAGAATAAGAAAGAACCTGTGCTCGAAAAAGGCCAGCAGGTTCTCAATTTCAAGAGGGCCAAAACGAATCCTGCTGCTGCTGCTACTACTATAGACCCGGTAGATCTTGAAGCTGAATTGGTGGATTCCGATCCCGATCGTTCAGAAACTGAAGAGGTAGATGAAAATCATGAACAAATGGAGGTAGATAATGAAGATCAGGCAAAACACCATGAAGAAATCGAAGAAGACGAACCAATTGCACAATACGAGGCGGTTGAAGACAAAAATCAGGATGATTCTATGTCCGATACCACCAATAATGTTGCTGCTGATAGCAGTAACCCTGCCACTGATTAGATGGTAACCTTTGTATAGTTATTTCAATGATACATTTAATAGGATTTTTCATTTGTAAATCTTTATATGGATAATGTTCCTTCATTGTGAAAGAAACCAAATTTGTGGGTCATAATACAATAAGGCATTTCCGTACAACGATTAATTAGAATTGTTATTTTATATATATATATACAGGATCCGAATTGATAAATCAATAGGAATAGAAAGACGAAAATTAATGACAAACCAATCTCTCCATGAAAAAACAAGAGAAATGATAAATAATATAAAAAAAAAAAAAAAAAAGATTAACTCTTTGTATGCTAGTAGGTACATTCTAAGCCTATTTTACCACCTTCAGATGATAAAACCATTCGAATTGCTTCTCCCAATCGTTCTCAAACTTCCACAACAAAAACAGTACTTGTCACCCTCCTTCACTTTTCGTACAAATCCTCAACCTCTCTCAACATTTCTATCATTGATGACATGATCCTCAGTCTCCTGTGGACCATAGACAATATACTCGTTCAATTTCTTCAAGTACAACTTTGGATCCGATGGACCTTTGAACCCAGCAAAGCTGTTTCTCACTTCTGGCACGGTTTCGCGGATCAATGGACTCAACTCCTTATTCCAAGTTTCTTTAGCAGGAGCAACGTAAGTTCTCACTTTCGACCAGTTGATAACATACTCCCCGAATTTGGTGTGGCTACCCACCCCAGAGGCACGGGTACCCTTGTAAAAAGTCTTGTTACCTTGCTTGGTGGTCAATGCATGTCTTTTCGAACCGGCCTTGGTCAACCCGTAGAACAAGGTACCATCACGGTACTTCTTCCAAGGTCTTTTGAGTTGCGTGGCCGCGGTCTCGTGGAAAAGATTCACACAGGTTTGTTTCATTCTTGAAGGATGTAATTTGTCGTTGTCGATTAAGTGTTATTTGTACGGAGCTTGTTGATGAAATTTTTTGCTAAAAGACTTTTGGCGGATGTTTGGATGTCGGAGCTGTAAAAAAATATTTTTGGTCACGTGATATTTGTATGTAAGCAGCAGGTGTACATCGATTATCTACCTCTACTCCCTGTATGTATATATATATATATATTATTTTTTGATTTATAGATGCTTAGATAATACTATATGTGGGAATACAGAAAGAAAAGATTCAATTTTGACTTCATTTCATGTATGCTTGTTGGTATTGCTGTTGCAAAATGACAACTACAGGAATGCAAATGTTATGATATCACCAACATCAGAACTGTTTCAAAACGAAGAGATATTTCCTCAAACAAATATCTTAATTGAGGAACAAAAAGAGATTGATGGTTCCTTATCATACTGATGGTGAAGATTAAGGTAAATTAGAACTCAAAACAACAATAAAGACTTAGAATCGTTGTAAGGAGCAGCCTGTGCTTCTTTTTTATCTAACATTTCAAAAATGAGAATATATTTTTACGGTATATAATTTTTCAAATTTTTTTATACTTTCGTCACAAAACAAATCAAACCTATCTTCTACAGGTTTGATTGAAAAAGAAGGAGATCCCAGATGAAGATCTTGTCCGCTTTCCTTTGATACCGTCTGAAGCTGCAGCCCCAAATATCTTCTAGGAGATTTCGTTATTATTTTTTGGGCTCCCTGCTTTGGCGTGGCCAACTAGAAAGTTGGCGCCAAACCTTAAAAATAGCTGCCAGACAATTGTTGGGGTGTGCATAACTATACCACGACCGTGGTATCTAATATATGTTACCAAACAATTAATTCTACGTTTAGGTATCAATACAGTGTTTTCATTTTTTATTTGATTAGTTTTTCATTTTTTTTTTTTGTTTTATTATATGTGCTTTATATTTTTTTCTTGTTTTGATATCACTTTTCTTTTTTGTTATGGGGTTTTGTTGGTTTACGTTTAAAAGAGCTGTTGGTGTAAACATAAGTCAATATATCTTGAACCATATCTACGGAATCCTTTATAGCTATCTACTATAATAACTTGTGTGGCTCCTTTGATTCTAGGAGTTAACAAGTCTTACAAAACCAGAGAAATGATTAACTGTAGTACCTCAGCAGCACCTCAGCATTGTCAGAGCCAAGTTTACAAGAAAATATCTGTATGAGAATCTAAATACCACCGTTACAGAAATATTTCAGTACCAAAAAAAATCTATTTGAAGTAAATCATGCTCAAATATCTTGGAAAATCCATAGTCAATACATACTACGGAAAAATAGAGAAAAAGTGTCCCTAAACTGAAAAAAAGAAAAAAAATTCAGTAATGGGAGGGATCCAAATAACTTTTTATACTGAATACGAGAAAAAATGAACTATGATATTTAAGGAATAAGAATATTACATCCTAAAGTATAGTTTATGAGGCCTATATTGTTTGGAACTAAAATTTTTTTCTTCAAGAGGCTTTTTTTTTTAAGCGGGGACTCTTTCAAATTTTTCGGCATATATTTAGTTCTTTTTGGTCATAAATGCTCAATTTAGTTACTCTTCTTAATTTGGTATTTAAATAATCTTTTCCTTTAAAAATCAAGATTTCAAGTTCATAAAACAAAAAATGAAAAAGTCTATCAATAACCATCTTTACAATTTTAAAAATACTGGAAAGAATGAGTACTACAAGCTTAGAAAGCAAATTGGGATATAATCTGCAGATAGTTGAGTATGATAATCAAATTGGAAATCAAAATAAAACCAATAATGGTGACTCAAAAAATCCTCAAAACTTCAAGAATAAAAGTGAAGGATCTTTAAAAATGGAAATGATTAAAAAGAAGATCGATAAGAAGTATCTATGGATTTTTGGGTTGTCGATTTTTCTTTGTTGCTGGATGAATGCTTTGGACTTTTCAACCACAGACAATTATCAACCATTTGCAACATCTTCATTCGATAAACATTCCTTGTTATCAACATTAAATGTAGCTATCACTGTGATAGGTGCTGTTTCACAACCTTTTATTGGAAAGATATCTGACATCACTACAAGACCAACCGCCTATATTATAGTGCTTATTTTATACATGATAGGATTTATTATTCTTGCTTGCTCCCCAAAAATTGCTGCGTATATTGCTGCAAAAGACTGGAGATGGGGTTAAGGGATGTTTGTCATTATTACTCCTGATTCTTTGGCTCCCGCCATTTTGATCATGTATTTTCTTGGCTGGAAAATCAAAAAATTGACGAACAGTGAAAGTCTTGAGACTGATAAAAAACTTCAGCATCTTGAAATCATTGAAAAAATAACTTTTTCGTTACTTTCAAAGATGCGATGCGTACAATTGATGCCTTTGGATTGATTCTTTTTGGATTTTCATTTTCCTTGTTGCTATTACCGTTTTCTTTGTACGCATCTGCAAAAGGGGGTTGGAAAAATCCTAGTATGATTGCCATGGTTATCACTGGTGGTCTCATCTTGATAGTATATGTTATTTACGAAGTACACTTTGCTCCAGTACCGCTTTCACCAAAAAAAGTATTATTCAATCGTACCTTTATTTGTTGTGCTATCCTTAATTTTGTCGATAATTTGGGCTCTAACTTGGGTCTTTTATATTATTCATCGTATTGCTTGGTGGTGTTGAATATCTCCACACAAAATTGGGTGTATTTTACATATACTATGTCAGTAAGTCTTTGCTTTTTCCAAATTATCTTTGGGATTTTGTTCAGAATGTTACATCATTATAAAGTTTTTCAAATAGCAGGAGTGATGACGAAAATCATTGGCATGGGCCTTTATGTCGCCGCATCATCCACTTCGTCTAATCCTGAAATTGGAATTTTGATTGGTGCAATGATAATTTCTTCATTAGGGGACGCTGCTTGGCTAATGGGTACCCAAGTCGCTTCTCAAGCTGTAGTACCTCATGAAGATATGGCAGCCACTATTTCAGTCTTATTACTTTGTGATAATATAGGGGCTGCCATAGGGGCCGCTATTACGTCCATTATTTGGAGCTCTAGAACGTCAGCTGCTTTGAATAAATATGTTCCAGACCCCGTAAAAGCTGAAATTTTTTTTGAAAGTGTTACAAATATTGCTGATGCCTCTTGGAATTCTGCAAATAGAATAAGGGCAATACATGCTTACCAGGAGGTGAACCATATTTTATTTTCTATAGCTGCGGGGGTTTGCTGTATTATGGTTTGCATCAGTTTTTTTCAAACCAATATTTACTTGGGAGATCAGCAAAACTGTGTCGAAGAAAAAAAAAAAATTATAAACAATTCAATTATAAGATACAAAAGCTTACAATCAAGACCATTTCAAGTATGAATTTCTATAATAGTACCTGATATGAATTAATATGTGTAGTTGGTGTAAATGTTGTGATAGTTAGCAAAATGTTCTTTTGTTATGCAACCATTTGTATGAACATTTCCGGTGGTTGGTACAAATACTATGATCCAACGTGGTCGGAGAATTTTATAAATAGCAGTAAATTATTGAATACCTAGTGTCTGCAAGAAGTGTAATAAAATACGTCAAATGTTTCAAAACCTACAGGTCTAAAAAGCACTTCAATATATATAAAGACAAAATAAATGCATTCATGTATAATAACAAACACTTTAAATAATAAAAAAATACAAGTACAGTAGTTAGCATAGCAGAGTGCATTTTTGTAGAGGATGTTCTGTTCATAGGTGTCTATCGCTTTTCACTTTGGAGAAGCATTGGCCCACCAAAATATACAAAATCACATAAATTGCCCTTGATGTAAGTGATAGACAAAAGGGTATAATTTATACTACGACCACTTAAATCCCTAGGTTTCTGCCACCATGTAGCTTTACTATTTTTCCATTGCTATACTTTCGCCATGTTAAAATGTAGTGTTAAGTAAAGTGTTAACTCCAACAGTTAAATTTGTCTCTAATTACGCATGCTTCAAGTGACTTTTTGTACTCTACTTTTTTTCTGTGCTGTAATTTGCAGTACACTTCACTTGCATCAACGAGGTCTCCAGGTCTTATACTAGGGAACAGATCATTAGATCTCTACTAATAAATATTATAGCCGTTGCTCTAAAGATTACATTTTACAGTCGTTATTCGTTGCTAAGTGTCGTTCTATCTGTCCTTATATTCAACTTTATTATCTCAAGTGTTTGTTATTATGTGTGAGTGCTTTTATTTTGCCTTTATATTTATTGAAGTACTTTGTAGACCTGTACAATAAGAACAGTTCGGTAGGTAATTCTGTACCTAAAGTGGACATGACCGAAACTGGTTTATGTATTACTTGTTGGAGAATCGGAATAATAGGAATTGGTATTGGAGCTCCTATTGATGCTTGTTTAAACCGAGATAATAAACAACTGCATTGCCAACAATAGATAATTATTCTTGGTCAATTTGAAGATATCTTTAATGTTTAGGTGGATTTCATACGCGCTGGTCATTATAGTATTGTAATATTTCCTGCTCTTGGTAATTAGGTTGATTTGGGATTTATATTATACCAAGGAATCTTATTTCTGGGGATCAGCTTGTCCCCACCAGCGATACTGATCCATCGAGTTAGGAGGTTGTTCCAAATGTAGTGTGAATAGCAAATTCGGGATTAGGCTTATTGGTTATTTAATTTGTCGAAAAAAAAACGGTGGTCGTCGATTGTTGTAAAAGCAAACAAATACAGTGCTTTCATTTTTTATTGGTACCAACCACCGGAAATGTTCACCAGTGGCAATTGGTCATGGAAGAAGGCATATCATCTTACAAGGCTGCAAAATTAGAAGATATACCTTTGCAAACTGCCTACACATGGAAAAGAAATTGGAACAAAATACTTGTTAATGAATTAAATGGTATCTCGGAGCCAACAAAGAAAAGAGGTCGTAAGCCCCTTCTTACTGATGAGCATAAGGAATTCCTTCAAAAATTAATAAAGGAGGATGCTACTGTGACTTTAGATTTTATGTTGGAGAGACTCAAGAAAGCCTTCACCAATGTAACAGCCAAGGCTACAACAATCTTTAACTTTGTTACCAAGGTCTGCTGTAGGTGAAAAAGCTGTTCTCACTGTTCCTGTAACCAGAGGGCTTAATATTTCGTTCATTGGTGCAATT
>JASTVC010000147.1:0-12667 GCA_031125765.1 Saccharomycopsis amapae
TGCTTTATCTTATCTATCATATGTGAAAGGAAGCGTCGATGTCTTACTCAAGTATATCACAAACATAACAGAATTATCAATGACCCTATTTACGTTCAAAGTACTCTGACTTGTCGAAGCTCCTATTGTGCGGACTGTTGGGTCATCCAGATATAGCAGGATATATATTCGCTGATACCCGGATGAAACCCATCTGAAAGACACCGGGCAACCTTTTAATACGAGTGCCACTAACCGTTGCAAAAAGAGGGATCAAAAAAGCTCTTAGTTTTGTAAATGAGAAGTAACATGTCAATCAAAAAGTCGATTATTAAAGTCTAAGGGGTTCTCTATAGAATTTTTGATGCTATCTAGAAAATATTCCCATGATGCCTGAAAATATTTCTCAAATCAATACAGGATCACCATCCGATGGCGAGGCAATTGACAACCTAGGACCTGGGAATTCACATGGGGAACAAACCATCAACAGCGGTAACCATCAGGATTCACTACCACAAGGCCCGGATGACGTTTCTCATAGACCACATGCCCGTGAATTAAACCAAGAAGTAGAATTGATAAGTGAGGATGAAGCATACGATGATGAATACTATGAAGAAATTGATGATGAAGATCTAGAATTAAATGAAGAAGAAGAAGATGATGATATTGAAGTGATCGAAGATATGCCTGGGGAAGTGGGGTTGCAAAAAAGTATAAACCAAGCAACCATGCAAGAAAGGTATGGTACTGTCAATGTCCCACCAACTACCAGGCCTTTAGCCACAGATGCTGAGTATTGGCTTTCACAATTCACAGAACTTGATCCAGACTATCCAATCAAGGCGCAATCGCATTATACTTGGGAAATTGAAAACTTTGATTCTTTACACGAAGGCAAGTATACTTCACCTACATTTAAGTGCGGGGACACAGAATTCCAAATCTTGATGTTTCCTAAAGGCAATGATAATAATTATTTGGCGCTTTATTTAGCACCTTTGCCAAAAAAGATTGCCAAACAAAATCCTTTGCCAGATGATCAAGAGACCATTGACCCAAGTTGGTACCGCTGTGTGCAATTTGGGTTGGTAATCTGGAATCCAGAACACCCAGAAGTAAATGCGTTCAGTAAATCCCAACATAGATTTAATGGTGAAGAGCCAGATTGGGGGTTTAGTACTTTCACGGATCTAGGCAATATTTCTCCACTTGTTCGTCCGAGCGACCAATTTCCTGCAGGAATAGGATTTATGGACTCTAAGCATAAAGTGAATATCACATGCTATGTGAAGCTAATTGATGATGTTACAGGTGTTTTATGGCACAACCTTGTGAATTATGACTCGAAGAAGGAAACTGGGTTTTCAGGATTGAGAAATCAAGGTGCCACTTGTTATTTGAATTCTTTATTACAGTCATACTACTTCACCAGAGTGTTCCGCAAATCTGTTTTACAAATTCCGGCAGATCCAGAAAATAACCAACCAAATACATTTCCTGTGGCGATCCAGAGATTATTTTATAATTTGGAGTTTAGTGAAGATGCCGCTGACACTTCTGAATTGACCCAGAGTTTTGGATGGGATGCCGCTGACAGTTTTACTCAACATGATGTCCAAGAATTGAATAGAATTTTAATGGACAGATTGGAGGGAAAGATGAAAGGAACGGTTGTCGAAGATTCTTTGAATAAGACATTTGTCGGGAAAATGAAATCTTATATCAAATGTGTTAACGTTGACTATGAATCATCGAGAATCGAAGATTTTTGGGATATTCAATTAAACGTGAAAGGCTTGAAGGACTTGAAAAGTAGTTTTGAAAGTTATATTTCCAAAGAAATGTTGGATGGTGAAAACAAATATGATGCTGGATCATTTGGGCTCCAGGATGCCGAAAAAGGTGTGGTATTCGAAGAATTTCCAAATGTTTTACATTTGCAACTCAAGAGATTTGATTATGATTTCATGTATGACGCTTTAGTGAAAATCAACGATCGCCATGAATACCCTGAGTTTATCGACTTGAAACCATATCTTGACCAATCCAATTCTCAAGCGCTTGCTGAAAATTGGGAATACGAGTTGTTTGCGGTATTAATTCATTCTGGTGACATTTCTTCAGGTCATTATTATGCAATGATTAAACCTTCTACAAATTCAGGATGGTTCAGATTTGATGATGATAAGGTTACGAGAGTCACAAAAAACGAAGTTTTTGAGCAGAACTTTGGGTCCAAACCATTACCTAATAATGTTTTGCGAAAGATGACTCGGGCCGAAAACTTGGATTACCAGATTCGCCGCCACACTTCTGCTTATATGTTGGTGTACTTCCGTAAATCCAAACTTGATGAGATTTTGTGTGATTTTGATCCAAATAAAGATATTCCTCCTCATATTAGGGAAACCATTGAACATGAAAGGAAAGAGGCCATCCGTCGCAAGAAGGAATTGGAAGAGCAACATTTGTACATGAGAATTCATCTTTATGGTGCAAAAGATGACTGGTTAAACTACCAAGGATTTGATCTCGGTATCAATAGAGCTTCTTCTCCTAAATGGAACACCGATATCTTCAACATTCCAGGAGAGTTGGCTACTTTGGATGATTCGCTGAAGAAATTTGAAGTAAAGAATAAGGATATGGCTTTGGGATACCCACCAAAATACCTAAAGAAACCAAAAAGTACTACTATTCGTGAATTGTATGAAGATGTGGTTCAAAACTTTGCTAATTTGAAGGATCCGGAATCAGAATTTAGATACATTAGACTATGGATCATGGCTCATAGACGAAATGACACCACCAGACCAGATTCCCCATTGGGATATGGTCCAGCTTATAATAAGGAAGGTGAAATGCTTTCTGTGGATCCTGAAGGTAACCAAGTTACTATTGATTCTACGGTTGCAGATTCTATCGATCTTAAGACTCTTGAAATTTCCAATCTTCCAGAAAATATCACAATCGAGAGTATTCTTGATAAGTTTGCTGCCAAGAAACCACATGGATTGTACTTGTGGTTGGAAGACACCAGAAATGATTTGTCCAATCTTTACACTTTCTCCAAGAACCTATCCGTGGATACATTGGAAAATTTGAACAAAATTCCCCGCAATTTCTTGGGATTCCAAAAATTGTTTGAAGCTTATCGTGACTTGATTTCTGCTGACAAGAAGAGCACTCGTAAATTGTTTAAACCTCGCGAGATGTCAAACTCATCTTCCCATGTTCTGATTTTCATCAAATACTTTGACATTGTTAACCAAACTTTGACCGGGGTGTCTCATATAATCGTGGCGAAGGATGCGAAGGTTTCTTCAATTGTTCCAGTGTTGAATGCTTTTATGGGATTTGCTGAGTCCACACCTTTGGCGATTTACGAAGAAATTAAACCCGCTAGCATTGAGTTAGTCAAGCAGTCTAATACCTTTTCTGGTTGCGAGTTACAAAATGGTGATATTCTTGCATTTTCCCTTGAAAGTATCCCACAATACGAAACGATGATTGGCAAATACAAGTTAGAGAAATTCAAGGATTACAGAGAAATCTGGGAAATGACCAATGAGGATGACATTATTCTTCATGGTTCTGGGGATTTGCTATTTTCTGCTAACAAGGCCGATGTTCTTTCCAATAGAGATAAGTTGGTTGATAATGTCCTTGCTAAGTCCGAAGGGGTTCAAGAGTTTTATAGATATATGAGAAGCAGAATTCATCTTGTTGCTAGACCGGTTGGGAGAGTTGAAGGTGATGATACTTACGTTGCCGTGAGAGATGAATCGATCATCAAGGAAGAGTATGATTTTTGGGTGACCACCCAAACAAGCTACCAAGATATTGCTGATGGTATTGGTGGCAAATTGGGAATTGATCCTCATATGATTAGGATGTTTCTTATCCTTCCTCAAGGCGGCAGTGTTCCGTTGAAGACGAGTCATGATGTTTCGCATATTGTTGGTAATAAGCATGTGGCCAATTTGACCTTAGTGTTTGAATACGAAATTTTGAACATTAAGATGGAAGAGCTTGAAAGTTTGAGGCTTCTTAAAATCGGTTGGTTTTCGTCAGGAGTTTTACACGAACAAGCTTTTGAATTTCTAGTTGCTAAAGATGCCTTGATTAATACGGTAGTTGATAAATTTGTTGCAAAACTTGGGAAAACTGGGGATAAAGAATTTAAGCAACGACTTACGATCTGGGCAGTTTCCCAATGTCGTATTGTGAAGACTTTTACTCTTGAAGATTCCATTGCTATTTTGCCTGATAAATTTGTCCTTCATATCAGATTACTTGATAATGATGAGCTCGCAGCGTTTGGGAACCATCTTTACAATAATCCTCGGGCGCTTGAGCATCCTGCTCATAATTCTTCCGAAGATTTTGTGCTTGTTGGAGACAGCCTGAAAGATTTTGTGGTGGAAACGGTGCAATTTTATAAAGATCCAAGCAAGGCCCATGGGATTCCATTCCTTTTTGTGTTGAAGGAAGGTGAGAGGTTTGAGGAAACTCGGAAGAGACTTCAAGCGAAATTAGGGTTGGGAGATAAAGAATTCACTAAAGTCCATGTTGGGTTATTGGATTTGAGTAATGGGAAGTGTCGTTATTTCACTAAAGATGAATTTGTACCACTGGATGAGTTGAGTGAAAGTGATGTGTTATTTTTGGATCACCCTGACCGTGCGCAACATCGTCAAAACTATGGTGGCGGGGCTATCCGGATTAACTGATTGATTATTGGCTTTTTATTTTATGAGTTGTTATTTTTTTTTTTTTTGGTTTAAGCTGAAGCTTTTTTATTTTTCTTTCTGTTTTTTTACTGTTGTATCCATTATGAATTTATTTTTAGGATAGCAGGAATAATATATGCAACAGGAATAAGTATAATTTAATGGAATAAGCTTTGCTTTTCTCTGGAACTAGTCCTTAAGATAGGAGATCCTGAATTAAATTGAAAAAAATGGCGAGATCATCGTTGCATGAAAAGATCTAAAACGAAAAATTGGACTGTAGAGTACAATGTACGTATATACATATCTATCATAGCGAGAAGATTTTCCATAAGATAAATACCAATAATTACTGTGTCTCAATTAGGAGAGAGTTCTTCTGGTCTTTTTTTTGATTTTCTTTTTTGTGGAAACACGGATAGAGCAAAAGATCCCATTTGAGTGAGTGAGTGAGGGGGGGGGCATGCAAGTTTTTGAGGCGAGATGATCTTCAGGACCGTACATGATGAGAGTGGTGGTGACAGCAAATTGAGGATGAGAGTTACAGAAATTAGGATTATTCAGTGGTTTGTGTGGCATTGTTTCTAGTTCTCCTTTTTTAAAAAAAAAAAAATTCAAAAAAAAAAAATCCTTTCTCTTTCTGTCTTTCTCTTTCACGTCATTAACATGAACCAATTAACAACCACCACGATAACAACATGAGCGTGAAAACCACCACTTTACTGATTCAGACCAATCTTGACACCAATGGCAAAATAAATCCTTCTAGTAATACTAATACAACAACAACAACCAGCCAGGTGGCGCTCCTTACTTATCGATTAGACCAAGCAATTCGTGAACGCGATGCCCTCGAGGCCCAGATCAAGCGGAAATTGGCCACTTTAAAAGATACCAGCCTCCTCCAGCTCACTATAGGGATCCCCAATGTTCGCCGGCTCAATCTTTCCAGTATCCACAAGTTCAAAGCCCACACTAGGCCCATTAGGGCGGTGTCGTGGTCCAGAGACTCTTGCCATATCATATCGGCGTCTGATGATAATAATTTGATCGTTTGGAACTCGCGGACGAAATTAAAAGAACATTTCGAACCATTGCAAGTCGATGATCATTACGCTTTTGCGTGCGATATCAGCCCCGATAACAATTTGGTGGTCTGCGGAGGCCTCAGCAATTCAGTCTCGATTTTCAGGATCCGTAATAATAATAATAATAATAATAATAATAATAATAATAATAATAGCTTGGGGATGCATTACGGGAATAGAAATGATCATCCGAACGGGGTGGTGGTCAATAGTAATAATATAATTTATGGTAGCGATCCTATTCAGCTTGATACGTCATTATCGTCATCGTCGATTGTATGTCGGTTCAAAGACCATACTGATTGGGTGACGGGGGTGAAATTCGTGAATAATCATGAGCTCATCTCGACGTCTAGTGATCGGAAATGTTATCTTTGGAATATCAATAAGGGCACAAAGACCAGGAGCTTTGCGGATAATTTGTCGGATATCACTGGGTTAAGCCTTTCACCAACCAACAAGAATGTATTTTTAACCCTGAGTGCCCAAGATTCCACGGTTCGATTATACGATATTCGCGACCCCAACAATGCTGGGCTCGTGGAACAGTTTGGACCGGTGGGTGACGATGCCACCGCGGTGGAATTCTTTCCTAGTGGTAATGCATTTGCCGTGGGCACTAAAGAATCGACAATCGCGTTGTTTGATATTCGATCAGGGAGCATCAAGATGGAAGAGTTCATGCTACCGATTTCCAGCATTACGCAAGCCCAGCTCGCCACCAATCCTAGCCCCACCTCTACTAGGTTTAAGCAAGGAGGACGCAATCATCATAATTTCTCGAATAATGCCAGTCGACGCGGCAGTGGAGGAATGGCCACCATCAACGTCGATGGGGTTGAGTGTTTGAGTTTCTCCAACTCGGGAAGGATTTTGTTTGTTACCACCCAGGACTTGGGATGTTTTGCGTTCGATATTTTGAAAGGGGAGATTATCCAAGAGTTAGATAAGTATAGCTCTTTGGTAAAAGTGAGTCCTGATGGCTATGCGGTGCTAACTGCTTCTACTCCGCAGCATTGTATGGAATTATGGACGTTTTTGTGAGTTTTTATTGATAACCAAACCCCATGAGCGATATCACGATCTTAAAAAGCATAGAATTTATTTTACCAGCCACTGTGGTCTGGTATTTGTTAGAATGTCTCCCTTGGTTAAACCATGTTTGGTTATTGAGGGAAGTTATATATATATGTATTTATAAAGGTTTGTTTTCTGGAGTTATTGGCTAACTATTAATTATTATTATTATTATTATTATTATTATTATTATTATTATTATTATTATTATTATGGTTTTCTTTCAAGAAGATAGTTTTCAAGACAACCATGTGGAAACTATTTTGTGTTAATAATTTATTTCAATATGTAAACTTTCTTATCAATAAAAGAATACCATTTCTCAACATACGATAATCTTTCATAATTGATCATTTTTTAGTAAAGAGTCCGTCTTGACGTTTGGAAATCTTTATGAATTCCCGCGGTTGACGCATGTTGAAGGGATGGTGTGATCATTCACATATCTCTCACTCAATATTTCATTTGTCGAGAATTAGTATTGATATTAATGTTAATGTTACGACATATAAGACAAAGCGATTTTAGAATTTTAATGGCAAATACATTCATTCAGCACAATAAAAACAAAGCCTATTAAGTATAATAACAATAATTTAACACGTTAGAAGTAGAGATACAATAAATTTCAGAAATGGGAAAACAAAGAGAAAAGAAAAGATACAAAAAAATAAATAAATAGATAAATAATAATAGGTGATGCTTAAGTTGAGACGGTACTAAAAAGAATGTTTTAGCAATTTTTCCAAGAATTATCCATTTCAACTAAGCTAATGATGATAACTAATTAACCGCATATTATAAATAGCAGCGATAACCCCTCCAATTACTCAATGTTGGAGTTCTTCTTTACATAATCCCATAAACTCTTCAATAACCCATCAGGGAAAGTGTACAAATCTATGGTGAATTCTCCTTCATCCACATCGTTCTTTACGCTCATGTCGGGCGTTCTATTATCGGTTATCATTTGCACCACCGTCAATAAGTTATCTTCTGTTAGTTTGGTCAAACCAAGGGCCAATTTCTCGAGTTCCACTCCACCTTTGATCCTGATTGTCGAATTGGCTTTAGGTTTCTTCGATTTAGATTCCGCTACCGCCCCACTTTTACGTTTCTCACCACCTGGACTGTCCATCGGCGATCCAGCAACGGCGGCAGCGTCCAAGCTAGGCACTGGGCCGGTTTCTAAAAGAAGACGAGCCAATTGAGGTTTTACGGTTGGCACGGTGATGGGGTGGTCAGAGATGTACTTGTTTTCCTTGAAGTTCAAATCATGGCTGATCTTGCGCTCGCCACCCCCGATGAGATGAAGGGCAATGATCATGTCAAATTCTCCCCACCCTTGTTCTTCTAGCTTGAATGGTGTTTTTTTAATCACTCTAGTTGGGTTGACAAATGTTGGGTGGAGATGATAAGTGACTTTATCAAAGATATTGGCAGGGACTTCTTTGCCCTTGGAGTTTAACATGGAGATTTCAATCGACCATCCACGCATTGGGAACCCTTCTTGCACTGGGGCAATGTCTTTGAGGACATTTTGGATCGTGGTGATTCTGACTGTTCTCGAGACCTAGACATGAAGGTGTTAGTAAATGGTAATTATTTGAGATGATGGGAATGATAAATAATGGCAAAAAGAAATTATGCAAAAATCAATATACACAAGATAGTGGTTATATGTCGAAAAGCCTTATAACCATACCAATATTCCTTTAATAATCAAAAAAAAAATTTTTTAAAAAAAAAGAGTACTGGTATTATTATTACTACCCATCATTTGACATTATTCACGCATCTGTTGTTATTGACCGTTTAGTGAATTTTGACAATCTATCAAATTTATCACTTACCTCAGACATTGTTATTTGGGATATCTTTTGGGAAATGTGATAAAGTTTTTCTCAGAGCAATGGTTGTTCTTGAGAATTGATTGATTTATTATTATTATTATGGTGACCGATTGTAATGATAAAAAAAAAAAAAACAACAAGCACCTGTAAACCTTGGATGAGCAACGACAATTGAACAAGTGCGAATAAAATCTCCGGATACTTTAGGCACCCACGATACACACAGCAATACTAAACAAAGAACCCTGTGAGAGTACGAGGTATTACGGTAATATCAGACAACGCTGTTTGATGGCCGTAAAACATATCTTTTTTGGTGTTTTTTTGGGCGCCCCCAAAATTTTCTGTGCTGGTTCGGTGCCCCTGTATACACGTGATGGACACTGCTGATATACACAAACTCTCGGTGTTCGACATTATATTATTGTTTTTCTCGTTATATATATTCTTATGTTATTATGTTCTTCTGCTACTATATTTAATTGGAATATTAGCCATGTATTATATAACCATGTTTACATACTTTTTGATAATAATAATAAACAACAATACACAACCAATTGCTAACTAGATATCACTTAATCAGGTCAACTGTACTCCTTGATTGATTAGGGAATACGAATAGTGATTACCATAACACTGTTTGCACTTGCAAGCACATTGTTCCTAATAATGATAAATTCATGACAGCCTACTGTTGTGGCCTTATCTGTTGCTGAGGATCTCTCGGACCATATTCACCCTGAACTACCTTCAGTTCTGAAGATTTCTGCTTCTTTGACCTGGTGTTTTGGGTATTGGTAGTCTTTCCATAAGTCCCTTCATCAAATCGATCATTGACATTACCGATCTCCTCCACCCGATACCCATAACTATAACCAACTCCTTCTTCCCTGGCCCTGGTTTGTGCGTCCTCCCTGGCTTTACAAAGCTTCCTTAAATGGGTATGAATCATCGCAGCATTCCTGGTAGAACAACTGTTCAAGTACCCGAAAACCACACCAATGATCGGGGGCAAAGTGATGAGAAAGTCAAAGAGAATGTTCCCGTACATCTTGGCCATCAATCCTTGGGGAATTCCCCCACTAAGCTGCGAATTGGCATGTTCTAACAATTTGGCGTGGACAGCGTACATGAGAAATGGTCCCACCACAGGAATGATGGTGATCAACGAGGCCTTGCCAATCCCACAATCCACTGGCATACACCCACAAGCACACCGGTCGTGTTTCCAAGCGGTTTTTTGGATGGATTTCCACCCAGCAATCTCTTGTGGAGTACATCCCAGCGGGGCCTTGACCTTGTGCGGTTTACCATTTACTTCTTGGTAGTATGGATCGCGGGTGAATTGTAAATGCTCTTCGGCGTAGTCGTCCCACACACACAGCAATAATGTTTCCATTTTTCACTTAGTAAGATTTGTTTCCATATACCATAATGTCCTTTCTGATAAAAGATTCTTCTTGTAAAAATCAATGATAATAAACAAATGTCTTCTTTCTTGGTTTGTCTGCACCGGTGCCACGGCTCCACTTTTTTGCTTCACCCAAAAAATTCAAAAAAACTCCCCATTGCCTCATCGTCGATGTCACAACTTTCTGACACGACACTGGCTGTGCTTGTTCTTCTTGTTCTTCCTGGTCTGATTCTTTGTCGTGTTCTTCTTTTTCCTCAAGAGAATACTCAGATAATATTCAAAATATCAAAACTATACAGACATCGACATAATAGAAAACAAAGTGTTCCATGACCCACGCCGTCCATCTTGTTTGATCCGTTAACCACCAAGATGACACAGTCCTCAAGTTCTGACAATGATCAACATTCTCCTCCTCGGAAATTGAAAATCTCGGTCCTATTGGATAACGAAACACCCGAACCGTTGGTGGAAGCAGAGACGGGGGGAGAAGAGGATGGGAACCTGGATACACTAATGGCCGAGTCCGATTCGCAACAAATGGATTCTACGAAACACGAAGAAGAAGATGATATGCTGATAAATGAAGACAAGATTAAAAAGCATGTGGACAAAGTGACCCCCGATCGGAAAAAACCCCTGGCATCTTCCCTCGAGCAGGTCAAGACCCCTGGTAGTGATGCCACCAAATGGTCGAAAGAAATGAATGACTTATTCATTGATCTACTAGGTAGAGAATCACAAGAAAATTTACATGAGAAGAACGAAAACGAATGGAGTCGGGAATCCTGGCAACGAATTATTAGAGAATTGGAAATGGCGTTCCCTTTGAAGGCAAAAGCCCATAAGTTTGAACGTACAAAACTTAAAAAGCATTTGAAGATTGTCAAGGATGAACATATTTATTGGAGATTTATGAAAGATAATGCCAAAGGGTTCCATTGGCAAGATGATAAAGGATCGTTTTCTTTGGATTATTACGGAGTTGACCATTATTTTTCAATCAATAAATTCATCGAGGATGAAGAAGTGCTAGAGAAATATCAGAAAAAGAAATCTTGGATAAAGAAATTATGTATCGATCATGCTTGTGATTATTTAGTGAAATATGATGAGAATGTTTTTGCTCATTATGAAGATGAATCATTTGATCTTAATGATGATGAGGATGTTCAACTAAAAAGAGCCGAAGAAACTGAAAAAAAGAGACGATTGCTAGACGACGATGAAGATGAAGATGATAAAGATAATAACGACGGCGATGAGGATGGGAAACCAGATATTGGTAACAATAGTAAGGCTGCTGTGGCAAACACAGAAAGTACCATTAATGACAGGAAGGGCAAAGAGGAGGAAATCGATGATGATGAAAACGAATTACTAGAGTTGACAGGATATGGTAAGAAGAACCCAAAGAAGCATAAGCAGTCAGCGTCACCTAAAAGAAGAAAAGTCAATGGTCTGGTTCTCCCCAGTTTGTATTTTAACCACCCCTCTGCCACCACCGACGATGACGATTCCATTCTTAATGTCAATTTGAAGAATTTTGAAGCGATTTCCGAATGGGTAATGAGAAATGTATTGGAGGACAAAATCACGGTAAATCAACAACAATTGTTATCAAAGCTTTTGTTGCGTGATTTGATGTTATTTAATTTCTTACAAAGTGAAAACTTCAATGATACAGAGAAGATCAAATACGTGGAGGAGGTGACAAAAGAATATTTATAATATTTTTTGTCGAGAAGCTTATTTTTTTATCATTGCGAAAAATGTTTCTTCATTATTGTTTTGGTTGGCTCATTTTGCTTTTGCTATTGTATATATGAGCTCCTTTTCAATTGACTAATTTTGATGTGGCTAATTTTCAAAATATAAAATGAAAAAGGGTTCTTCTTGTTCCTCTTTTTTTTTTTGTTGCTACAACTAAATGCTGTGATTGGTTCTTTTTTGTTTCTTTATCTTTTTATCAGTTTAGGTTCTTTGTTTGTTTTTCTTTGTGTGTTGAGTTTGTCTATTTATTTTTGTCTGTTTGTAATTATTAGCGGACCTTTATTCCTATGAATGATTCTTTGTTCTTATTATTTATTTATTTATTTATCTTATGATATGGTATCTAGAAGTTGAATGGGTTGAAATGTAAATTGAAAGTATGTGGATTTCCAAGTCGGAATCGTGACCGTACTGGTGATTGTAGTCTAATCCTCTTTGTTACTGTTATTGGTAGAATAAATTTTTATTATACTACTTCTTGTTATCGTGACTACAAGTTAACATCGGGATGTTGGGTGGCTTTCGATTCTGTGTATTGAAAGGCGGGCTTTGATAATCCTAAGATAATCATGTTAATCCTATTCTTCTTGATCTCTTCACTCTTTGTTTCCCGAAATTAATGGTATCTTAATAAAGATATACCAATATATAATTATGAAGCAGCTCCCTTCTTCAGTAATCAACTTCAGTTCTGTGCTCTTTTAGAACATTCCAAAACATTTAATACTAGGAGATGAAACG
>JASTVC010000148.1:0-12615 GCA_031125765.1 Saccharomycopsis amapae
TGGGGTTCTATCTACGGTGTCGTTGGTTACTGTGCCGTTCTTGCTGCTCAATTCTGGATTGCCGTTTGGCCATTTGAATTGGCTTCCACTGGTGCTGGCCGTGCCAACGCCTTCTTCCAAGCTTACTTGGCTGCTCCAATTTGTCTCTTCTTCTACGTCTTTTACATGGTGTGGAAGAAAGATTTCACTGTCTTTGTTGGTCTTAAGAACATTGACTTGGATACCGGTAGAAAGGTTGTCGACATGGACTTGTTGAAGCAAGAAATTGCCGAAGAAAAGGCTTACGCTGCTACCAAGCCATGGTACTGGAGAGTTTACAACACTTGGTGTTAATGCATCCTGTGTTTGGATTACTCTTGCGGTACTAATTTTTTTTTCTCTTTATCTTTATTCTTTAGAATAGATTTCTTGCTTTGTTATTCATTGTTTTCTTGCATTTACTTCTGTTGTTTTTCGTATCTGATACCTACCGCATTATAGTTGTCTTTTTGGCTATCAGACTTCCAAATTGCCACGAATAATAAAATATATGTACGTGTAAATTATTATTTCATAATTTTATTGTTTGTAGAATTCTAAAAAAAAAACAGAAAACACAATATTTTGAAAAATCCTCAGAAAATATCATTTAGTTTTCTAAGAGGAGATGATGTTGCTTCCTCCATTTTAAATGAATTGTTATTCACTTTTATATACTTAGATGCTTTTGCTGGATATTATCATCATCATCGTGTCCTTTTTTTTTCCACTATTTGGTGAACTAACTAACATATGCATCGCGCGTGTTTGTCTTTTTTAGTCTCCACGATCTACAGGCCACTAGCTCACGGCGACTGAAAAGTGCTATCTGGTTGTGAAATAAAATATTTCGCCATGGTGGCGATACAGAGTCAAGGAATTAACAAATAATTAATTAACAGATTGTATTAATCGGCTCTTGACGAAGTTCTGTCTATTTCTTTTTTTTTCTTTTTGTCATGTCTTCCCAATCATGGTAAACGGTCTTACAAATAGATACCATAAATGATGTGCAATACAATATACGATTTATAGATATTTATTTAGTAGAAAAAACCGATTTTAAAAAAAAAACAATTAAAAAAAACAACAACAACAACAACAACAACAAAAACTATTGCTTGAGGTATCCACCACTTTCACAAAGACTATAGAAAAGCGAGTCTTTATTCTTGAGCAAGTTGGCAGGACTATCGAACTCTTTCACTTCACCTTTATCCAACACCAAAATTTTATCATTATCCATGATAGTGTCTATTCTATGGGCAATAGTCAAAATAGTTCTGTCGTTAAACTCTTTTCTGATGGTTTCTTGAACAATCTTATCTGTCTTGACGTCAACCGCCGCAGTTGCCTCATCTAAAATCAAAATTCTTGATGGATTCAATAAAGCTCTAGCCAAGCAAAGTAACTGTTTCTGACCAGCAGATAAATTGGAACCACCTTCATTAACTTTAGCGTAAAGACCTTTACCTGCTCCTTCTTGGGTATCAGAGGAATCTTCTTGCTCGTGTTCGTCCTTCTTCTTCTCCTCGTCCTTCATTGACATGACATGGTCCTTCAAATGCGCCATTTCCAAAACCTTCCATAACTCTTCGTCCTTGTATTTGTAAAATGGATCCAAGTTCTGTCTCACTGTACCTTCGAAAGCCTGGGAATCCTGAGGAATGATATTCAATTTACTTCTCAAATCGTACAAACCCATCTTCGAAGTATCCACATCATCAATCATGATCGATCCACCAGTGGCTTCGATAATTCTAAATAATGCCAAAGTCAATGTACTCTTACCAGCACCGGTTCTTCCGACGATACCAACCTTTTCTTGAGGTTTCACTTCGAAAGAAACATTATTCAAAACAGGCTTGGCCTCGGCATTATATTTGGTGATATAGTTTTGAAATTTGATTCCACCCTTCATAGGCCATTGTATTGGAGGTCTGGAATTCTCAATAACATATGGTCTTTCACTAGGTAGATCACAATACTCCAATATTCTCTCAATACTGACACCAGAATTCTCAACTTCAACCCCCATTCTAACAAGCCAGGTGAACTCTTCAGTAACTTGCAAGATGAAAACCGTCAAAATACCAACCACACCAGCACTAAATGGTGTAGATGTTGCAAGGCTTGCGACACAAAGAAAACATATAATGAATACGAGAAATGCGCTGACGGTCTTCAAACGGAAACCCAACCATCTGGTCATCCACACCAGAGCCATTCCTCCAGCTATGTTGTGGTTCAAATTAGATGCGTTGATAAACTCAAACCTGGACTCCTGACCAAAGGCCCTAATAGTATCGACTCCAACTAAAGATTCATGGACATGGGAATACACAGGACTTTTGGTAATACTGTCGAATCTCTTAGTTTCTCTAGAGGCGACAATATAGTATGCTTGAATATAATAAAAAGCAAAACTCAATCCTACCAATGCAAAAATACTACTTGGTAGTGAAAAAACAATCATACCTAAACAATAGGCTGATTTCAAGACAACGATTCCTAACACATACACAGAATGTGGGAATTGTGTGTCGAATTTGCTAATATCTTCAGAAAATCTATTCAAAATTCTTCCGGTTGGAGTGGTTTCGAAGAAGGACATTGGCGACTTGATTATGGCCGATACCAAGTCTTGATGGAGAACCTTTGAAGCAGTTGCGCAAGAAAAGTACCAGAATGCAATCCCGGAAAATAATGAGAACGTAGCACTCACTACTCCAATAAGACAGTAGACAGAAACCAAGTAAGTTATAGAAGAAGAAGAAGAAGCGCTATCATCGGTAGCAGAGTCCATAATATCCGCCCAATGCTTCATCCATAGCTTCCCAAAAAATTCAGCTATACCACTGATAACAAGAAAACAAGCTGTGATGATTACATTCCGATATCCAGCAGCCTTGGCAGTTCTTTTATAAGTCGACCATCCAACACCCCCGGTTTTTGAAATTTCCTTAGTTTGACCAGTAATCTTACCCTCAATCTTCTCATTATCGGCACGGAGCCTGTGTTCAAAAGCTGCCATGGAGGCTCTTCTAATAGTAGCTCTAGTATGGACTCTTGATAATTCAAGACCACTTTCGTCAATCTCAACAACATTATCTGAGTCATCATCTTCGACAACCTCAAGAAGGTTGTTGTCTTTTTCTTCCTGATATTCTTCTTCTTCGGCTTTAGTATTTCCAAATTCTTCGATTAATTTGGCGAATTCTCCTTTATTCTTAATCAATTGATCATAAGTACCTTGCTCGTCAATTTTGCCATGATCTAAAACGTAGATGTTGTCAGCTTCCTCGAGAACATGAATATTATTGGTAGACAAAATCAAAGTCTTTGAGGCCAAAATACCGTTTTTGCTGAATACTTTTTCAATGATATTTTTGCTAACGTGTGCATCAACCGCACTGAGAACATCATCAAGTAAATAAATATCAGCTCTCGCATAAACTGCTCTGGCCAAAGAAACACGGGCTTTTTGACCACCGGATAAAGAAATACCTCTTTCGCCAACTTGGGTCTCCTCGCCATCAGGTAAAATTTCAAAATCAGATTTCAATTGACAAGCTTCGATGGTCTTTTCAAAAAATTCTGGATCAAATTTGTGACCAAAAAGAATGTTCTTCTTGATCGACGCGTTCATAGTCCACGGATGTTGAGAACAATAAGTGATTTTGCCACGAACGTGCAAACTTGGAGGCACATTAGAAACGCCACAGGAAATCATTGGGAATTGACCAAGAAGGGAATATAAAAACGTAGATTTACCAGATCCGACACTACCAACGATACAAGTGAGTTGACCCTTTTTGGCAGCAAAAGTAATATTAGATAACGCAATCACTGGCGCCGATTCAATAATACTCTCAGCGTGCACGGAATTATTATTCATGGGCCCTTCAATCACTCCTGTGTTCTTAAATTCTGATCTCAAAAATGTGGCGTTATTGATTTCTACTGAAATATCACCATTATTTTTCACTTCATCCAATTGCTGGAGAAGGGATTGATCTAATTCATCGGAATTTAAGAAGTCAACGATTCTCTTTAACGAGACCTTAGCTTCAATAAAGACACTCATAACGTCCGGAAAATCGAGCAAAGGACCAGCCAATAATTCAAAAAGAGTCAAAGAAGGGAAAACCAACTCTGAAGTCAATTTTTGCCCAGAAATGAGGGAAAACGCCGCAAAAGTCGCACAAGACGTAAAGTATGGAACACATCCATAAGAGAAAAAAGCCAAACTGTTGATGATACCTATACTTTTGATTTCTTTCAATTCCTTGTTGTTTCTGATATCCGATATTTTCTCACTCATTGGCTTCTCCCATGAATATAATTTGATGGATTTGATGGAGTTCAACAACTCACTAACCGCCTTGGTTCTCATGTCCTTGAACTTCATAATATTGTCTGAAACGACCTCATAACGTCTAATGATATAAATGTTTCCAGGGGTGGCAGATATAATTACCAAAATCCCGACAAAGGAGGACCAACCAACTAATTTGTAAAGGAAGCCAATACCAACTAAAAGTTGCAACGGACTACTGACTAACATGAAGGTCCGACGAAGCAGCTCTAAGACTCTAGTAACATCCACGGAAATCAAGTTGACAATGTCACCTGTATTTCTTTCACCACGAGACTTGGTAGATAACTTCAAAGACTTTTCATAAATCAAAATTGACAAACTAAGAGACACTTGATAACCAAGTTGAAAAGAATAGTTATAGCATTCGTTGAATAATATCAACACCACAAAGGCCATAACCATCATGGAGACACAGACCAAGAACCCATACAATATCTGGGATGATTTATCCTCAAAGGATTCGGTAAAAATGGACAATAGTTGTTGAAGTAACCATGGGTGAGCAAAAACACTGACGGCCCAACTGGCTGAAAAAATGACGCATAAGACAATATTTAATTTAAACGCCTTCGCCAATGCCTTGATTAAACTAGAATCCTTTTGCAAAAATTTCTTGACTTGTTTAGCACAATTTTCAGCTTTCAAGTTTTCGCCAACATCTGGTAGATCTTCAAATTCGACCTTACCATTTTTATAGCACTTGCTTACCAAATGGTTAAGGTTAGTATAAGAAACTCTTGCCAATACGTTACTGTAAAAAATTGAAGTGACATTAACTCCATTGAGTTTCAAATCATAGGTGAACTCGTGGGCTCTCTTCCAAAATACTGCTTCCATTATACCAACGAAAGCTGAATTAATGAATAACAATATTTCGATTTTGTTGAAAGTTGGGTTTGGCGACATGGAATAGTCAGTGTAGTTGTTTTGATATATTCCAGTCAACACCATGAATGGGCTTAATACCCAATATAGTAAGGGAGTGGCAAGCTGCCAGATGGATTTGTGAACTTCAATGATGTGGAGGGGCAATAACACAAACACTATAAGGGTGAATGAGCATGCCAAACCAACCGCCGACAAATTGGCGAAGCCTTCGGAATTATGAGTAACTTGGTAATAACATAAGATTGCGGTAAGAAACCCTTGCAAAGCAACTAACCCCAATCTAAGAATATGATTAAAACCCTCGCTCTTGATATTTAAGTACTTTCCATGTGTTTTCCGTCTTTTCATAACAATAAGTTGATAAGCCCCGAGAAATCCAAAAAAGCATGAAATCCCAATCAATAGAGCTGACAAGAAATATGGATTGAATGCATTTTCATTCGGAATGACCACTTGGGAGCAGCGTTCCCAGTCACTTCGTGTAATTGAAAAACTGTCCAATATTACCATTGTGTTCCGTTACTCTTTATCCTCGAAGCAAACAATAATTCAATTTTTTTTTCGTTTTTCAGCCCTTTTTTTTTCAGCTAAACGTGGATGAGGTTCTAATAATCTTTTTATACCCCTCGCGTCTATTACTAATTATGAAATACGGTTGATTACGAATCTGTACAGAATACAATTAATATTCTGAACTCTCCAATTTTTGCGAGCCCTGGATCACTGAGATATTGCCATTTTCGGTAATAGAGTTTGAGGTGACACATTCAAGATGGGGTATATGTTGGAATAGTCTTGTACAATAAATATTGAGACATCATATTACTATTGCTGTGTATGATTAGGATATCAGAAAAAACAGTAGTGATTTTTAGTTCGCTGCGGGCATGATTCGTAATCCCTAAAACAACACTGTATTGATGTGAAAGTTTTATGCAACCTCCATGAACTAAAAGCAAAGTCACATCATTTAAACCAAGATAATGTTAATCAGATCATCTAAAATATATACTATGAAGATAATCATCATAATAATTAGGTTCAAAAAGGAGAGATCAAAAAGATCTTTTGTTAACTCGGGTGGGACTTTCTCTGGTATTATACAATAAATCAGGATCAATGGTATATATACCCGTTTACTAAAATTCCATTCAATTAAACAAGTACTAATAAATTATTCCGCAAAGACGATCTAATTTAATTTCCACTTAAAATGAAGATTCAAACTGATGGATAATATCAGCAAATGAAGAACTCAAAAACAGTGGGACCAAAGAACATTACAAGCGCTAACCAAAGCAAAATAATAATAGAAAAAATATAAAAAAACGACAAACTTGTGTCAAAAACCAAACCTTATTAACAAAAAGAGAGAAAACAAAACAAAAAAAAACAAAAACGAAAATGTGAATATCTGTAAAAAGATTCTATGATAGAAGAATCCCAACTGTATCTAAAGTTAAGTTCTACCCGAAACTCTTTGGCAACGATAAAAATATTGTCTTGCCGGAAGGAGTTTCTATCAGTGCTTTTCAGGCCAGTCCAATGTACCATCAATTACAATGAGTGTAATGGTTTGTTGACCATATTTTTCAACATTTGAGGATATAATTTTGGCACTTCTTGAAGAACCTCTTTCTGCACTAGCCCAAAAATCACCAATATAATTCTTAATAATGATATCATTGTTATTGATGGTTTTGAAAGTAATGTCGCCACCTTCGTCTGGTAGTCTATATTGTAAATCTGAAATATTGACCAAATGACTCTTGACAAAGCTCAAAACATTATCCTTCGAAACCTTGTCAGCCATCTTTTCATCCATCGACGGAACAATTAAAGAAGGGAACTCCCAAGGCTTCTCACTTAGCTCTTTGATGGCATTATCAGTTGGAATAAAGATAATAATGTCTTTAAGAGGATCAGTATGGATAAAGTCATAATTGTCACGAAGGTAGTAGGTGAAAATAGAAATTGGGTCTTTGAAACTCAACAACTTGGTAGAAAATGAGGAAAAGTCAGTAGCTAACCGCTGCTGTTTTCTCTGGTTCGCATATTCCTCATCAAAGCTTTGAGGAGTTTGTTGATCATGATTCATTCTCTTCTCAATCCCCTGCACTCCTTTATCACCAGAGATATTAATTTTGGTTATATCAAACACGTTTTTGGCAATAACCAAATTAAAGAAACGAATAAAAGTGATGAAGTACACCAAAGCCTTCATTTCTGATATGATTGTACTATAGTCGTTCAATGGATTCAGACAGACAAAATAATTTTGGGGGATTTTATTTTTTATTTGTTTATTACAAATCGATGAGATTACCCGGCCTAATTTGAATCTCATCGCCAGAATCAGAAAAAATGTAAACATTGACACACACATATCTTAGCAATAATTAGGTAGAATAATATACTAGCATCACCTAAACTTACAATAAGAAAGAAGAAACAAATACCTATAACATCAATGTCACGGGGATCTGATTTCTCTTTCATCCACATGAAAAACCCTCACCATATAATATACATGCAAGAATGGTCTCGAGACATCCTACCGTACGATGACATTGAGCTCAGTGAACGCTATCTTCACGAACTATCCAATGATGCCCCTGATTCACACATATACCGAGAAAATAACGGTGCCAGCTTACAGTCAGGTGCGTTTGGCTCATCAATCAATAACAAAACTCACCAAAAAAGACTGAAGGAATATTCATGGAAGGATTTGGATTTGAAAAGGTTCCTCACAGAGAACCACTCGTCGAAGATAAAAAAGGATAGTGATAATGAAGAAGGTTTCCATGATCTTCATGAAAATTTAAAGCAAGGTGAAGGAGGCAGTAAGCTGTCTTGGAGATTCAATCATGGTGAACCCACTGACAATTCCTTTGGTGGCATCCATATCGTCAGCCATGATCATACAATTTTAGAAACGGTACAAAAGAAATATACCAATGATGATTTCGGCTCATTGAATCTGATGAATGGGATATTGGAGCATGCGACTGATTTCTCCTTGAATAGTAGCCCAAACACCACCAACACCACCACTACATCTTTGTCACGAAATACCAATAGATTAACAGTTTCAGATCAGGGTCCTCAACCCGTTCCACTGAATAATATTTTCAACACACCCTGACCGTGAAACTCAGAACATCATAGCGAATTCTTATATTCTTGTAATTGAATTTTTTTTTTTAATAGCCTCAAGGCTGGAAGAATTTCAAGGAATTGTGCCATTTATTTCAATCTTATGTAAATATATCAGCAAGCAGCTTGATTCTTAGGCTGTCCATATATTAGTGCTTCATGTCAAAAATAGAAGTCTCTCGAGAATCATCTAGTAAGTAATATGTGCAGCAGGTGCACGCATATATAATTATGAGCCCTTTCAAGGCAGCCTCGGCTAATAAAAAATTATTAGCCTTTGCTATAACTGCAATTAACTGCTTTCCCAGATACTTTATAACAATAATTTAATAATGGTACTGTCATATATCGCACGAACGCTCTCTCAAATTCCTAACTGTTTTAATACAGATGTGAGTTTTGGGGGCCGTATTAGAAAAAGATACTTGACTACGTTTATTCCTCCCAGCACCAAAACTCCCATTTTCAAGTACGGTGGGAACGACGATCAAAGAAGTTTCTTGTCTCTAGTATCTAGTGAACATTATGCCGAGGATGCCGACGATGGTCTGCTGGATGATGCCTCGATACATTCTTTGCCTGCTGATATGAATGACATTGAATCTGACCCAGAATTACAAACATTGTTTAGAGAAAGATCGTCATTGTCTTTAGCATCGATCAGCACACACGGATTTCAATCAGAAGAGGACAACAAAGGAGATGAGCAAGAGATTTACGACGAGAATGATGATGATAATGATGACGAACGCACCTCAGTTGATCTCAATCCAGTAACATATTACCCTAAAAAAGACAAGCATGCACAGCTGAGTCATTCGTCAACGACTCCTGCCAAAATATTAAAAATGAGCAGACAGAACAGCAGGTCAAGTGTAGTGACCCATAGGTCGGGAGGCATCAGAAGAACTAACTATGGGTCAATAAATGATTCACTAATAGGTGTTAGAAATGATGACGATGAGGAAGAGGAGGAGGATTATGCCCATGAGAAAGTCACAATGAAGTCAGAGATAAAGGTCTTTGCCAAAAACACCATCCCTTTGATTATCACTTTCTGTCTAAGTCAATCATATACGATTCTTACAACAATTACGGCATCGAAAGTGTTTGGGAAAGACCAGCTCTCGGCTGTTTCTCTAGCATCCATGACTGCTGCCATCACTTTTTCAATATTTGAAGGGATTTCGACGGCTCTTGATGTACTATGTCCTCAGGCATATGGATCAGGGAATATTAAGAAAGTAGGGTTGTATACACAGAGGTCGATTGCGCTTTCCCTTATTGCATTCATTCCATTTGGGTTTTTGTGGTGGCATTCGGCATATTTTTTTAGGCTCATATTGGATTCCGAAGAGCTTGTTCAGTTGACCTCTTCTTTCCTAAGAATATTGATATTTGCGGCACCTTTTTATATAATCTTTGAGAATGCAAAAAGATTTCTCCAATGTCAAGGGATCTTCAATGCTAGTACTTTGGTGCTTCTCATTTCAACTCCATTGAGTATAATAATGATTCAGGCATTAGTACACACTATCGGTTTCTCAGGTATTGCAATCACCTGTGTTTTGAACTTCTTAATGATGTGTACTTTGCTAATTTCTTACATTTTTGTTATTGATGGTCAGGAATGTTGGGATGGCTTTACGTGGGATGCATTCAATGGCTGGGGCGAATTAGTCAAATTTAGTTTTGCGGGTGTGGTTTGTACATTTTTGGAGGCTTCAAGCTGGGAGATATTAACTTTATTTTCCAGTTTCTTTGGAGCTACCGCGTTAGCAGCCCAATCTGCAATCTCAACCGTGGCATCGTTGTCATTTTTTGTACCATTTTCAGTAGGTATCAGCTCGTCTACCAGAGTTGCGAATTTCATTGGTGCTAACAGAATAGATGGGCCAGCACAAATCGTCACCAAGATTGGATTGTCAGCTGCAGTAATTGTTGGCCTTTTCAACGCCCTGGTGCTTTTCTTTGGCCGGTATATAATCGCTCACGTATATTCGAACGATCCCGGAGTAATTGCCCTAATCATTAAAGTTCTCCCGTTTGTTGCAGCAATACAGTTGTTCGATGCCCTTAATGCGGTTGCTGGTTCTTTACTCCGTGGCCAAGGGATGCCATACATAGGAGGAATCATCAATTTTGTGGCCTATGACTTCTTTGCAATTCCTCTAGCAATGCTCTTAGGCTACCACTATGAGTTAGAGCTTGTTGGGTTGTGGATTGGTATAGGATGCGGATTATTTGTTATTGGTCTCAGTGAGACTTGGTATGTGTTGAATGTGGATTGGGAAGAAGCAGTCCGTAAATGTATGGAGAGAAATCGGATCAAAGTTTGAGATAGATCAAGAGATAAATTCTTGTTTCGATAATTAAAGGTTGGGTGGTCAGCGTGCTGTAAAGTATTTCACTATAAAATTAGCTTTTTCTATTACATTTTATCATTTTCTGTATTTTTTCTGTTTATGATGGTTGGAGTTTCTTGAAAAATAATATTGAAAATTGAAAAATATCACAAAAAAATATGAAAAATGAATAGGATTGCTTTTCCTGCTTTTGCCAAGTTTGTAAGATCTCTAAAAGGTGCCAGTTTCTTTTTGTGAGATTACAATTATCTCATTTGCTTCACCATTGGAATTCTTCTGTATTCCTTGACATTATGGGAAAAATCGGATGGTAGTTAATTTCTTTCAATTCTGTAAAGCTAGGATCGATGAACATATCGACTGATAAATAGCTATATGCGTAGTAATGTGGCATGGTTTCTGAAGCAAGACCATAAGCGGAAGTTCGAACTGTACTTAACCGTTCAGGAGTTTCAAACGGTCAGAATGTTCAGGAAATATCTTTATTAGTGGCCAGCGATCATTTTTGGATGAGATTGCCTACTTTGACTTTTAAAATAGACTAGTGATGTTATCATCATAATTGTTAAAGACGATAAGCGGAAGTTCAATCTGTGCATATCCGTTAACAAGAGCCAAAAGACTAGAATAGTCAGGACGCAGGCTTATTATTGGCTGAAAATTATTTTTGAAAATGAGATATTCTTATTTTGATGTTTGGAATAGATTGTAGTGACCTTATTATTATGATTGATAGAGTTTACTACTACGGGTGGTTTATGGAGCAGTTAATATTAAGGGATAAAGGTAGTTTTCTCAAAAAGGAAAGGGCAACCAACATAGCAAGGAATTCAGGAAAAAGAAGAAAAAAAAAAAGAAAAATAAACATCTGAGACATCCAAATGGAAAAGAAAAGCGGACCAGTTATTTTATAGCAGTATGTGTCCAGGATCTACATAACCGTTATCTTTTTCCTTTGTTTAGTTCCCCGTGTACGCTTTCATCTGTGGTCATGGGTTTCTCCTGTGATCCAATAGATACCGAGAAAGTGACTCTACCTTTATTGTTCCTGATTGTGTACATCCGCAAAATTGGAAACTGTGTTTCTACGCCAGTATAATACCTTAATATATGGCTTCGCTTTCCAAACACAATAAATATAACGCGACACTAAACAAATAATAATAACACATCGAGAATGTAACAGTAATACAAACTATAATTGTAGAAACACATACATAGATATCACTCATATCTTACTCCACGGATATATGCTATTACACCATCCGGACTATTTGTTGTCGTTTCTTTTTTTGTTTTTTGTTCTCTTTTTTCGGACTTCACCTTCTGCAATCAAGGTTTACGAGTGCTGCTGATGATAAGGGCGGTGCCCTTTGCTTTTATCTTTCGCTCTATCTGCTATCTATCCAGCTGCCTCTGTACCTATTCACGAACTCATACTTCTGTCTGTCAAGAATGCATGGAGATATTCAATGAAATGTCTTACGGTTTATTGAAGCGTTATCACAAGACTTGGCACAAAATATCTGTAAAGTTCACTACTTATCGAATGATTCACAATATATCGCAATAATTTAACAGGTATAATCAACTTTGAAATATAATAATACGAAAAAATAAGGTTAGCTATATAAGCCCTATAATTAATAGGCCAGCAAAGAGCAATATTCTCGTTTCAAAATAGTAAACTAGGGTGACCTATCTATAAAAGCTTATCTATGCATCTAGACGCACCCATAGCAGTAATATCAAACTCTATTTCGCTGCCATTTCTATAGCTTTTCAATCACTTAGTTTACCCCA
>JASTVC010000149.1:0-12578 GCA_031125765.1 Saccharomycopsis amapae
ATTACATCGTTTATGAATGGCAGCATTATCAGGGATCAAATATTTCATACCTTCAAGCTCCTCGCTATTTTCTATTTTCTGGATCACTGACTTTACCAAACTGTGATCACGTGCTACTATTAATATGATTATAGATATCAGGTTTTTGTAGAAAGTAGCACAGAATTATGGAAAAAATGAGTATTATTTGATTAAACTGAGTACCTAAGAGGCTTACGTAGCCATTCATATGAAGAAAAAAAAGAATTGATATGAATTTTATTTCCTGTTGGTTTGAGTAAATAAAGTGCTATTGGTATGAATAAATCCCTCTACGGTGGCACGAAAATTATCAGGGGTCGGTATGAACTATTTTTTCACCACTGGTATGAAATCACTGTATTTATGATGATTGGCAATTCCTCTCAGCTTACCCGGGGGAAGTGGGTGATCGTAATGTGATATGCACTTTTATGCGCCTCTCATATGACCATATACTATCCGCACCGTCACAGCGATCGTCGTCGCTTAGGGCCTCGTATATTTTTTTTTTTTTGCCAAAACTTTTGCTAGAGTATCGCCTTGTTCACACAGTGCTCTTGTTGTTTTCGTTGGTCTTCGTGAATGTCCATACCCATCATCTAAACATTACACATCCTACTTCTTCTTCTTATCCGCTTTCCCTCCCATTCATCCTATCTCGTTCCTAGTATCCAATCATTTGACCAATATCCCTTCGTTCCTGTGACCAGCGTTCTTGCATTTGTGTCTTATCAATCATCAATCATAATCACCCATCCACACCTTACTATCACAAAATGACTGTTCCTGACCCAAAAACTAATCAACATCAAAATACTAATGTCCAAGTGCCTTTCTTGGTTTCTGCCCCAGGTAAAGTCATCATTTTTGGTGAGCATTCTGCGGTGCATGGCAAAGTGAGTAGTATTGTTTAAAATTACTTGTTTCTTTTTTACCACTAATATCAACGGTGTTATTAGACAATTTACTAACCCAGCACTTTTTTTCTCTTTTAGCCAGCAATTGCCGCAGCTTTGTCCCTTAGAACATATTTACTGGTATCCAAAAGTGAATCTCCCGATACCGTCTCATTGATCTTCCCAGATATCAAGTTCAGTAAGCAATGGAAAGTTTCTGATTTCCCTTGGGAAGCCGCCGCAAAATATCAAGTCGTTCCTTCTAATGCTGACAACTCGAGCAATAGTGCAGCCTTCAGTAAATCATCTGATGAATTGGTCCCTGAATTGGTGTCCGCTTTGGCAGAAATGTTGGTGACCATCGATGACCCTATCCATTATAGTGCCGCCTACGCCTTTGTCTACCTTTATGTCAATATTTGTAATAGCAAAATGCCAGGGTACACTTTCACTGCCAGATCCACTTTGCCAGTCGGCGCTGGATTAGGATCATCCGCTTCTTTAGCAGTGTGTCTTGCTTCTTCGTTGGCGCTTATTGGCGGTCATATTTCTCCTGCCACCCTTTCCATCAATGAATTGGTCGCCACTGACTCTCCTGATTCCGATTTCATTCATAGTTGGTCGTTCTTAGCCGAAAAATGTATTCACGGTAATCCATCAGGTATCGATAACGCTGTGGCCTGTTATGGTGGGGCGGTGATGTTCCAACGTATGAAATCTTCGGTGCCTAGCGTGCGTACCGCCATGAGAAACTTCCCTCCTTTGAAGCTTTTGTTAACCAATACCAAGCAACCACGTCGTACTGCCGATTTAGTGGCCAAAGTGTCGGCTCTCGTTAGTGATTTCCCAAAATCCTCTGGGGTGATTATGGATGCCATCGATTACATTACTAGAGAAGGTTACAAATTGATGATTCGTCCATTCTTTGATAACGAAGCCAAATCGAGATTCAGAGAGTTGATTAGAATGAACCATGGTTTGTTGGTCTCATTAGGGGTTTCTCATCCAACCTTGGAAAGAGTCAAATTGTGCTGTGACGAATTAGAAATTGGTGACACCAAATTGACTGGTGCCGGAGGTGGTGGATGTGCCATCACATTGTTGAGAGATGAACTTAGTGAATCGACAATGAAGAATGCTGAAGCTAGACTTGTGAGCGAAGGGTTCGAAACTTTTGAAACTACCTTGGGTGGTAAAGGTGTCGGGTTCTGTCCTCTTGACAAAGCCGCTTATTTCGACAAATTCGACTTGTTCAGATTGGAAGGCAGGGAAGAAATTGAACTGACAGTCGGTGTTGGTGCCAACCCTAACTATTGGACTTTCTGGTAAGCTGATGCATTATTATTTGCCTAATGGATTTTCCCATGATTTAAATGATCGTCATCAAATGTATTCTTCCATCACTACTATATTTTCTTTTTTTTTTGTACTATATTTTATTAGAAGCTTCTGTTATATCCTCTGTGTGTGTGTGTGTGTGTGTGTGTGTTGAGATTTGAAGCTCTTCTTCTTTTCACTGTTTGCTGCTACAATTCTACTGGTCGGAATGGTTTAACTTCACGTTAGTTTTTGAGCAATTATTTTTTCTTTTGTGTTTACACCATGGTTATCTCATCCGTTGACAATGTTTAATTATTTTCTTCAATTAGTTCCAACTGTTATGCTATTTTGTTTTATTTATTTTATCTAGAGCTCTTGATTGTGATGGTTTCTGTTTCCTAGTCTGATAATAATAATAATAATATATATCCATATTCGAATTTGTTAGTGTAATGTTGTCTCCTCACTGCGTAACCGCCGCATCCCTTCGAGTGTTTGCACGTGATCCTATTATATCACGTGTCCAGTTCTTTTTTTTTTTTTTTTTTTTTTTTCGTTTGTTTTTTTCTTCTTTGCCTTCGACAACTATTATCATTACACCATCTTGACAACATTGACACCTTTAACTACACAAAAAAATACAAAAAAAATACAGAATCCCAGTAGCTTTGCTGCACCCTCTATCACAATGAACACCTACCAGATGTCCCACCACGACATCTTGGGCACTGCGGGAGCGTCAGCACAAAACCCTGGCAATCCAACATCATCACCATTTAACATGCTACTTCAACAACATTCTTCGTTGCAAACTCCTCCAGGAGTCCCGATCTCCTCGATCAGCACTAGCTCTAACCACAATACTAATAATAATGCCAATAATACCAATAACAATGATACCAATAACAACAACAACAGCAGCAACAATATCCTCAGAAATAACACGAACGCTACCAGTATTAATAATAATAACAATAGTAATAATAGCCATCCTCCAGGAGTGCAACTTATAAACACAAACACTATTAGTCCTCAATTGGATGAAAGCTTGGTGAATTCCGAGCACTGGCAACAACAATTGACGTTAGTGGCAATCTCCAGAAGAGTGAACCATCCACACGCTTATGCCAAAGCATTTGCCAAGAATTTGAAACTCGGACAAAAGAAGAACAATAGTAATTCCAATCCTTTGAAGCCAGAATTCGATGGTAATTCCTTGGTGGACGTGACTACTGATCTCTTACAGCATCAACATGATAAGGACAAACACTCTCAACCGGCTCTCAGAAACCGCATTCAAAACGATGAGAAGTTGGACTTACAATTGAACGACGAGAAATTGTTGAAAGACCAGGAAACTAATAGAAAAACCAGATTTTTAGAAATCGAACCTTCCAAACAGTATTGGCTGTCCCTCGATTTTTCAGGCCAAGGGATTTGCAATATTTCTACAAAATTGTTTGGTCGTTACGAGTTCTTAACCAAATTATACCTTAACAATAACAACTTGACGAGCATTCCTAAAGAAATCAAAAAATTGAGATTCCTTCGGGTCTTGGACGTTTCAAATAACAAGATCACTGAATTACCAAAGGAAATGAATCAATTATTTTGCTTGAAATACCTTTACTTGTTCGATAATAGAATCCAAGACGTTCCCTTTGAATTTGGGAACCTCAGCGAATTGATATTCTTGGGGATCGAAGGTAATCCTTTCAATCTTGCTCACGCGAAAATCGTCGCGGAAAAAGGGTGCAGAGAATTTATCAAATACATTAGAGATAACAACCCTGCTAGAAAAACCAATGTCTTGGAAGACAACCATTCCATTAGAAAATGGGTGGCCATCAACAGTGATGGTGAACCTCAAGAACATGACCAGATCACTTTGTCCAACGATAAATCAGCATTCACAATTTTGTCCTACAATACCCTTTGTCAACATTATGCCACCACCAAGTTATATGGTTACACCCCATCTTGGGCCTTGAACTGGGATTATCGTAAACGCAAGATCTTGAACGAGGTTATCAAATCTAATTGTGATATTGTTTGTTTACAAGAAGTGGAAACTGCTTATTTTGAAGACACTTGGATGGCTCTTATGAAAGAAAATGGTTATAGAGGGATTTTCCACAATAAAGGCAGAGCAAGAAGAGGCGGCACCGATAGCAAGAAAGTTGATGGGTGTGCGCTTTTCTACAAACATTCCAAGTTTTCTCTTGTTGACAAAGTGTTTGTGGAATACTCTTCTGTTTTACTTGGTAGCGAACGATTCAAGAAGACGGAAGACGTGTTTAACAGATTCACCAATAAGGATAATATTGCGATCATTTCATATTTGGAACATGTGGAGACTAAAAAGAGAGTTATTGTTGTCAATACCCATTTGCACTGGGATCCAGCATTCAATGATGTGAAAACCCTTCAAGTTGCGGTGTTGTTGGAAGAATTACAAACTCTTTGTAAAAAATACTCCAAATCGAATAACCTCAAGGATGCGCTTTCTGTGCCGGTCCTCATTTGTGGGGATTTCAATTCACAAATCCATAGTGCGGTGTATCAATTATTGTCAAATGGTACCTGTGTAGACCATCCAGATTTCCGCGGCGTCGATTACGGGAAGTTTACCGATGAAGGGTTCAATCATCCATTCCAATTCAAGTCGGCCTATAGTAATATGGGAGAATTACCATTCACCAACTTCACTCCAACATTCACCGAAGTCATCGATTATGTGTGGTATAACTCACAGAGCTTGGATGTTAAAGGGATGTTGGGTAAAATCCCAAGCGATTATTTGGAAGATTTAATTGGGTTCCCAGATCAAAACTTCCCATCGGATCATGTGTCATTGATGTGTGAATTGAAGTTCAAGAATGTGGAAGAAGGAAATGGTGGGGGCAAGAATAGATCAAGAAAAATTTGAATTAAGCATTGAATAAAGAAGAATTTCAAGTCACTGTTTATAATTAGTGGTTGTATTTTGTTTTTTTTATTTCCATGTTTTTCTGTTTTTTGAAATTTTTTTTTTTGTTTGAAATTTTTATGTGGGGCATATTTTTTATCTGGCCTTTAAATATTGTTACTTTACATCTGTACTTTTTCATTTCTATTTTCAAGTAGTTGTGGGGTTGCTTTTATTTTTTTTATTTTTTTTTTTTCTTGTTTCTTGTGTTTTTTACTGTCTTTTCCTATATTTGATTTCAATCAATTGGCCATGTTTTTTCGTATTTTTTTTTTCTGTCATGCTATTTGTATTTTTCTGTTTATTGATTTAAGTTACCTTTATATATATATATATGTATATCTCCTTTATTGTTTTGAGTGTTTATTTAGTCTCTCATTATACATTTCTAACGTACAATCACCAATGAAGCTCGTTTACCAATTGTAATAATATTTGATATGACAGATCGAGAGGAATATACTCCAAACTCCGCGTGACGATACCTTGATACAGATTACTATCATTTTGTAACCATTCTCTTTTAAATTAGATAAATAGCAAATAGCTATTATCTATTGCTCTCATCTATTTTTGTTTGAATATACATAGTATCATAAGTATGTATTACATACATATGATATCCTAATAGCGCAAAAATAGTAATGCCACACCATGGTTCGAGAAAGTAAGACATTATATTTAAAACATATAATGATAAGAATAACCAGATTCCTCAATGACATTAAAAGTTATTTTTTTTAAAAAAAAAAAAAAAAAAAAAAAAAAAAACCGTAAAAAAAAAAGAGTAGTTTCAAGAAAATATATCGCAAATTGATTTTTATGTCAAAAGTCAACAAATATAAGCAGTAATGAGTTAAAATGTATTATATCATGAGAGTATGTGTGAGTGTGTGTGAGTGTGTGTATACGTGTGAACCAAAGGATGATGAATACGAAAAGAAGGAGAAAAAAAAAACCCCTAGGAGCAACAAATAGCAATACTGATAAAATGTAAAGTAATATAGTAGTGACAACCCATCAGACATATTAACTTAAAAAATGAAAAAAAAATCTCTTCAATTTCACTGTTTATGTAATTTCAATATTTCCAACTCATCTTCGGTAATTAAATGATGTTTATGGTTCTTACTTTTGTAAAAATTTTGTAAAAATTCCAAATCCTGCTTGGAGTAACTTTCCAAAATACTTTTCCGGGTCCGTTTGGTCTCGCCTTCTTTGGTATCCTCGGTATCACTGATATCCAACATCTTGAATTGTTTCTTGATCAATTTCTCCTTTTCAAGTTCCTCAATGTTTTCCGATACCACTTCGTTTTGGATATCAATCATTTTGTCCTCGAGTTCCTCTTTGGAAATATCAGAATCCTTCAACGCCGTAATTTTCGAGGCAATGGTGTCGTTATGACAATGACAATGATCAATCAGTTTATACCATTCGTGTTTCAAAACATCGGGGAGGGAAATACGACCTTTTGGATCGAGCTCAAGCATCTTGCCAATCAAATCACGCGAAGCGTGCGGTAAAAGTCGAAGTAATCTGTACGGACCTTTGGCTTTGTTTTTAATGATGATCAAATTACCATTCTCATCGTATTTCTGACGACGGTTTAAATCAATGGCCTCCAAGGGCTGTTGGGACTCAGTACCATTGGGGTCGTCAACAATTGACGGATCAGAAGCAAAGTTCTTAAAACTATTATCACTGAGCTTTGGACACTTCCACGGGAATCTTTTGAGTACCATACAACAAAAGATTATGGCAATTGACCAAATATCGGATGGTCGAGGATCGTAATATTTGGTAGTGAGCACTTCTGGGGCCAAGTATGGATCAGACCCGACAATCCCTTTACATTTGACGATTTCTTCTTCAAATGGATAGCGAAACACCACTGCCGATCCGAAATCAATGAGTTTAAGGATCCCAAACTTGTTCACCACACAATTATCAAGTTTTAAATCACGATGAGAAAGCCCGAGAGAATGAAGGTAGTTAACCCCATTAATAATTTGTTTGAAGTAACAAAAAATTTCGTATTTTGTCATAAGACCACTCATAACAATAGTAAAGAAATCGTAAGGACAATATTCCATGACGATCAAAATGTTGGTCTTTGATTCTTTAAGAATATCAAAAGTTTCAATGACGTTTTCATTGTGTAAAGTAGAACCAATCATAAACTCCGCCGTGATTTTTTTGTTGTAATCACTGGTGGATTCCTTGGCATTCTTTGGACGGAATTTCTTGACGGCAAAGAGGCCACCATCGCTAGGTCTTTCAACCACAGAAACCGATCCTCCAGCACCTTCACCAAGTAGTTTACCAGGGTTACCGTATTTTTCAATCAATTCAGAAACCGATTCGCCATCAAACAAAATCTTATCTCCCGCATTAGTGCCGTTATGAGTCGAGCGGCTCTGTTGACGGGACTGGGAGCTGCTAGTTGATTCCTTATTGTGAAGCTGAAGATGTTGTTGAAGAGATTTTGCAGCTTTTGATCCAGAGGATTTGGAATCGACAAAAGAAGCTTGCGCAGACGATGAAGTTTGGAGAGACACGTTATCTGCAGCTTTCTTGGCAGATTTTTTGAAAAACCGCTTGAGACCAATGTGAGGTTTTGCAATAGCATGGTGATGGTGATGCGCTGCTGCTGAATTGTGATCCGATGGGGAAGGAGTTTGTGATATTGTTTGTGGGTGGGGGAAATGAGGAGTATGATGATGAGGATGATCCCTGATACGAGAGCTATTGTTGCCAGGAAAGGAATCAGACCGAAGGATCGATGACTTGTCAACTGATTTAAGAGAAGAGCTTCCAGCGGTGGTTGGACCAGTAGAAGCGGAGCCCACATTGGTGTGGCCCCGTGAGGCTTGTCTGGAGGTATTGGTGGAATGATTATTATTGTTGTGATTATCGTCATCTTTCTTTGACAACGTCATGGATGACACTTTCTTAGTAAGGGATTTTAGAGACTGGTTTGTGCGCTGGGGCACCAAATCCGGCAGGTTATTTGATAATGGATCATTGTGGGACAATGCTGATACTGGGGATTTATGGCCCAGTTGTTGGGAAGCGAGGTTTGTTGAAGAGTGGTTAAACAACTTGAGCTTGCTTTTTGCGTTTTTGAATAGCGAAGGCCGTTTTGTGAGATCGGTTGATCCGTTGGATAGAGAGGTGAGGGTGTCGGGGTTTGCTGGAGGCAACTGGCCACCATTGGTATGAGACTCTGAAGGCATTGCTAATATAATATTATGAGATGTGGTAGATGGCGCAAGATAGACAGGTGATGGGGTTAAACAGTAAGAGATAAATCAAGCAAAGAAAAACACCAGCGGCCAATCAGGACAGGGCAATACCCAAATGCCGTCACGTGCACGGCTGATCTGACCACCATCGAATTTGCGCTCATATCAGCTTATTTTGTAGTGCGATATTGGCTGGTTTATATTATTATTATTATTATTATTATTGGATTGTTCAGATTGTTACTATTGTAATACGTTTACATTTATCTTGTAGTATTTCATGCCATATTTAGAGTATATCGCATACGTTTCGTCGTATATGTATCGGACGTCGTAAATGGAAACTGTCAACTCCAACCGACGACCTTCGTTCAAATATACAACAAGTTGATACTTCCCAACAATATCTCAAATGAACATAAATGAGAAAGTAGCTTCCTACCTTTCATCATCCAAGGGAGTTCACTAGGCACTTAGTGCATTCCGCTCCCCGGCCTGTCGGTATTAGCCCATTCGGCAGCAGCTATCCATCATTTCTGTCTATCCACGGTGCCCTCCCCCCCAACTCTAGGATAAATAAAACCAATAGTTTCCCAATATGATGAGAGAAGAAAAGAAAAAAAACAGAATTCAATATGATGTTATTCACCTAGTGATAATCCATATCAATGATCCTACTCTTCCTCGTACATCTCTCCTTGGTCGTCAAACTATACGCTTATCCAATTCCTTCTAGAAAGATAAAGCTTTCCGATCCTCGGTCGTTCAATGGTGGGTACGCAAAAATTGGCTTCGACGTGGTCAAACGTGAGGATTTATCTTCATCTACGTACTCCAACTGGGACACTGAATATTTTGGCTTGCAAGATGAAAAAGGGTTATATTACTTGGTGGACGTCAAAATCGGTACCCCATCGCAGAATCTCAAAGTCATGTTGGATACTGGATCCTCGGATATCGTGGTCCAATCAGTCACCAATCCTTACTGTCAAGCAAATGATGAAAGTAGCTCTATGTTAGCAAAGAACTTGAATGCTGGTTCAGAATCTCTTCAAAAACGGAAAAACGTGTTGAACATCGACTCTGCTACCCAAATCAGTTCTAACGCCGTGTCTGACAGCAGCAGCAGCGATGATGATGTCGATGGGATCCAGGGAAAATCAGCAGTGGTCCCGCAAGATAGCTCAATAAATTGTTTTGGCGAAGGCTATTTTGCGGGAAACTTATCTTCCACTTTCCATTTAAATGAATCGACTCCTCTATCGCTAATGTATGGTGATGGAACATTTTGTACTGGCCATTACGCCACTGATGATGCCCTGATTGGCAGTATAGAGATCAAAAATCTCAATTTTGGATTAGTAGAACGTGGTACTTCCACAATTGGAGTCATGGGAATCGGTATTGCCGATTTGGAGTCAACAAACATTGCCAGTGAACAGACGTATCAAAATTTACCGATGCAAATCCGTCAACAACACAACCTCAATAAACTTGCCTATTCCATCAACTTATCAACCAATCAGCACAGCAACGCGAACGGAACAATTCTCTTTGGTGCTGTAGATCGCTGCAAGTATCAAGGATCATTGACCACCATGCCCTACAAACCTTATCAAGGAACAAGTGGGTTTTATGTTGATATCGATGCCATCGAGATGTTTTACCAAGGTAATCTCACCTCCAGTAATCCATCATTGAATGATACCCTTAAATTTAGACAATCTTCTGCTCCCACCACTGCTCTCATTGATTCTGGATCGACCTTGAATATGTTCCCTCAAACAATTATCGACCTTGTTTCCACATACATTCCTCATTCTCTGTATAATTCCAATGGATATTATGTCGATTGTGACGTGGTGGCCAATGAAAATAATTTCTTCCGATATACTTTTGGCAAAGTGCAAATCGATGTGCCGTTCTCTCAATTCAATGTGACCACTGGCAGGACCAGCGAGGGTTGTCTTTTGGGAATGGGTACTAATTCTGGGGGAAGTGCAACTTTGGGAGACCCATTTTTCAGAGAATCTTATTTGGTGTTCGATTTGCAAGATCAACAGATAAGCGTTGCCCCAGTAAATAGACATCCAAATTCAACTCAGGAAGAGTTGTTGCTCATTGGTTGAAGTTGGTATTAGGTGTATTGATTTTGTTTTCTCATTCTCTTTCATTTCTTTTCATTTCCATTTCCATTTTTATTATTATTACAGCGTCATTAATAACGATATTATGAAAGGTCGTAGTCATTAATTGCAATATCTATATAACAATGAGCATGTTGTATCATAAAATTTCTAGTTTAATTCAACCGCGGCAAAAGTTGGCAAAACAAAGGCAGCTTCGTGAATTTCACTGTTATAGTACTTGAACAATTTCTTTTCTTCTTCCTTAGTGAATTTCTTAGCTGGCTTAGTGACATCAACAGTCTTGCCCTTGCTGCAAACCATAAACCCGATTTGACCAGATGGGTAAGTTGGAATGGTGGTGTAACCGTATTCAACAACAGGGAAGATCTTGGAGCAAGTTTCTTTCAACTGTTTGATGATTGGCATGTGCAACCAGATGTTTTCTGCCTGTGTGGTGATGATCCCATCTTCCTTCAAAGAATTGTTCAACAATTTGAAGTAATGTTCTTGGAACAAAGATTCCGCTGGACCTTCAGGGTCTGAAGAATCGGTGATAATAACATCAAAGGCGTTTTCATAAGTTTTGAGGAATTCAAACCCGTCACCAATATAAGTTTTAACCTTTGGATGATCGTAAGCACCGTTGCTCAATCCTGGCAAGTACTTCTTGGAAACATCAATAACCATTTCATCAATGTCACAAAGAGTGGCCTGGGCGATGGCGTCTCCGTATTTCAAAACTTCACGGAGCACACCACCATCACCACCTCCAACCACCAAGACATTCAAGCCTTCTTTCTTTGGGTGGGAAGCGACGGCCAAATGGGTGATCATCTCTTGATAAGCGTGCTCATCACGTTCGGTGACTTGGATGACATTGTCCAATACAAGAACGTTACCATAATCGGTAGACTTGAATACAAGAACGTCTTGGTATTTTGATTTACCAACAAACAAAATTTCCTCGACACGCAAAGCCATGGCTTGACCTGGCCACATGGTGTCACTGATTTCGTGAAACCAACCATCTATGAAAAAAAAAAGAAGGATATGTCAGTAATACTGAATCATCGCCTCGAGGATTAATTGCGCAGAGAAGATTTATTGTTGTGGTTTCCCACACACATACACACACACGGAGTGCTCTCTAGAATACGTACCTTTGATGGTTGGGTGGGTTAAAACTTGACTTTCAGACATCTTAAGGCTAGAGAAGTTTCTGACAAACAAGGTAGGTGAGTCAACTGGACGAGTCAACAGTAGTAGTGAAGGAATCATCAGAAAAATTTTCTGACCAAAGCAAAGCTGATCCGCAACGTTTTTTTTTTCCGCATGCGCGAAATGGCGTCTGCCAATGACACAACGACCATAACCACGGGGAATTATTGCCTTCGAGACCCTGAACATGTATCTAGAAAAGTATTTATCGTTGGTTTGTCGTATTGATTTATTCAATTTTTTTAATATATTGAAATATACGCTCTTTTCCTTTTTCTCCATACATATTGTGAGTAAAAATTATTTTTTTTTGGCCGGCACGGAAATGTAATGTGGGGGTCCCAGCATTTTCTGATAGTACATGCACAATAATTTCATTTTTTATGCGTACTGTACCAACCACCGGAAATGTTCATACCATCTAAGAAAAATAGTTTATACCATTGCAATTTATTTATTCATACCAACATGAAATAAAATTAATACTAAATACATAAAATTTTTATGCTTTCATTAATATTTTATCTTTGATATTATTATAATTATTTATATCTATTTAATTAAGCCCCTTTGCAACAATCATTTACTATTTCAAAGGCTCATAACCAGGTTTTGGAGCGGTTTCGTCCTTCCTTAAAATTTTAAATTTTCATCAATTTGTTATTGAGCTTTGTTGTGTGTTCATATAATTTTTTTTATAGTTTTTATGTGATTTTTTTCAGTTTTCTTTATGTTGTTTTCTAACTTTTTTTTCTTCTTTTTTATTTATTTTCAAAAG